>KN832987.1:456589-477647 GCA_000827315.1 Piloderma croceum F 1598
CCATGAATAAGGAAAGCGGTAAACGTCCACAAAACTATTTTCATGAAATGAAATGAAGCGCAACCCTCTGCTCCTTGTCTGGCCCTATTGCATTAGAGCTAGTTCGGATACGTTGGGCAGACGAAATTTTGGACATGTGAGAACATTCAAGTGCCTTGTGCCGAAGTTGCCGGTGACCGGAGTTTGAATATCCAAGAAGGCTCGTATCGATCGTTGATTAAGGCGTTGTACATAGTACTGTCTACCAGATAAACATGGATGAAGATTCTTACCGAGAAATGCGACGAATAGCTCTCCAACGTCTTCACCAATACATTGCTCTTTTTATTGCCATTATACTCACTGGTACCTCTAGTTTACTGCTATCACTCACGGAGCGGGAACCTTATCACACCTCAATCCTCACTGGCGAGGGGTGGGTAATGGAATTACTGGCCGGCCATCATAAGCGCATTCGCTGCGAGTTAGGAGTCCATCGCCATGTATTCATAGAATTGATTCAGGAACTACGGCGACTAGGCCATGACAGATCAAAATATGTATCACTCGAGGAGCAGCTTGCAATATTCCTCTACATCTCAGTCACTGGGATGACAATCAGGCATGCGGGGGAACGCTTCCAGAGATCAAACGAAACAATATCACGGTGAGAACGGTGCTCTCTATCAAGACAAATTTATATTAATATGCTGTAACTTTTCATAGTTATTTCCGACACATGCTTTTCATCTTCTCATCATATCCCTTCTACACAAAATATGTCCGCTTACCTACAGCTGATGATGCTGTCCCACCTGAGATCCGTCAGAACTCCAAATTCTGGCCATATTTTAAGGATGCGCTCGGGGCATTGGACGGTAGCCACATTCACAGCTCACCCCCCGCAAACGACCGTGCTTCGTATCGAAACCACAAAGGTTTCATGTCGCAGAACTGTCTTTTTGGATGTTCATTTGGTCTTCAATTTATCTTTGCCTATACGGGGTGGGAGGGGTCAGCGACGGATGCACGAGTATATGAAAATGCTCTTTTGGATGGTCTTGATATCCCTGAGGGTAAATACTACCTTGCAGATGCGGGTTTCCCATCTTGCGAGCAGCTTCTTATTCCTTATCGTGCGATACGATATCATCTGGCCGAATGGGGCCGTGCTAACATTAGGTGCATTTCACAATCTATTTCTATCGACAGGCATTTATATGTTGATTATAGGCCCAGAAACAAGGAAGAACTGTTTAATCTTCGCCACGCATCAGCTCGCAACGTCATCAAGCGCATTTTTGGAGTCTTGAAACGACGTTTCCGAATTCTTCTCCTTGCTCCTGAGTACAGTCTGCAAATTCAGGCAAGAATTCCTGCAGCACTATGTGCTATTCATAATTTCATGTGTATACATGATCCGGCTGAAGAAGTTGTGCTCGCGGGCGATGACCATGACAACGGTGCACCATTGGACCATGACCATGTAGCTTCAGCCGCTGCTGCTGCTGAAGTTGACAGACCATCGGCAAGACGAGATCGCATTGCTCAGGAGATGTGGGAAGATTATCTGGCCATCCGTCAGGAGAGGGATATCCATGATGATGAAGATGAGTCAGGTGATGACTCAGATGAAGAACTGGATGATTAAGTAGTTGGAAAAAGGTAACCTTTCTTTGTACCTCTCAGTCAGGTAGAACCGTATCATATATATCTTGGTTATATCCAATCCGATCTGAAGTTTCGATTGCGAGAATGACAGTTAATTGCGCATGAAAATACAGCCTACAACAGAGTAATCATAGCAGTCACAACATACAAACGAAGTCATACACCGAAGATCTAGTCCTGCAACCGCTTGATTAGCCACTGCTTCCTGATATCATCATGTTGGAGGAGTGCAAGGTAGGTCTGGACTGATGCGTAGTCTGTCCTAAATAACTCAATGATAGTGATCTTGTCTAAGCCAGAGAGACCGTCATCTCCAACCGACACATGATGGACAGCTTCTTGTCGCAGTTTGGCGACAGGGTCAGTTGCTCCAGACTCCCGCACAGCGGTAGCGAGAGAGTTGATTGAGCCCTGCATTTCGTGGACAAGGAGGGCGGGTGACAATTTGGCGCTCGTCTGTTTTGACGATGATGGCTGTGCTCGTGATGGCCAAGAGGATCGTGCAGATGAGGATGCTTTAGAGGATTTAAGTAAGGATTTAGATGACGAAACGAGAGATGTAGACGGGGTAATCTTCTTTTTGGCGGGCTCCGCAGATGCAATGGAGGTTGAGAGCCGGGAGGAAGAAGGAATGGCATCCTCAGATGCAACAGTGCCTGTCTCCTCGTCAGATGCGATGACATCAAGTTTGCATTTACCGGCAGCCTTGGAGCTGAATATGGAGGTGGTGTCGTGCTGATCAACGTCCATCGGGTTGGCGAAGGCATTGTTATCATCCGTGCTCATCTCATCTTTTGCCCCTTCATCTAGTACATCAAGATCAAGTGTATCGTTGAGCGGAATGGGAGGAGCTGTGTGCATCGCCGAGAATGCATTGCCACCTCTCGCAGAAGCATTGGGAATGATATCTTGGAACTTATCAAAATACAGCCAGCCCTTTGTGCGAAAGGCCACCATAGGCTTGTTGGACTATATAAAACAGCAGTCTGGTAAGATAGTATATGATAACACCAACAAACTCGGTACATACCTTTGACGCGTTGATGTAGTTGTTCCATGTAGCCAACGCGGCCTCACCCTCAATGTTTGCACCCTTTACATTATCCCAATGTGACCCAGATGTTGTATCTTTATACGTTACGATCGCTCGAAAGATAGTCTTGAGCTACGAACATGACATCAGTCCCGATCAGCGGGTGGATGGCACAGACTCACCCCGTTGTACTTTGTTTTGCATTTCTTTGCAGTCTTGACTGGTCCAGAAGTCCAGAGATGAGCTATGTGAGTTGCTACAGCATTGAATGCAGTATCCTTGAAGGTCCCTCCATCGCCACCCTCAGCCCTATGCTCCCAAAAATAATTGACAAGTGCAACCGTCTCAGGTTCATTCCAGTTTGCCTTTTCCTCCTGAGACAAGTTAGCCATGAGAATAGTTACAAACTGAGTACCGAGAGCAGTCAAGGCCACAGCAGAAGTCAACAGTCTTTGCCGTCGAAGAAGAGGATGAGACTCATCCATGGATCATCAATGCGTCAATAGATGATCGATAGCGGGATTCATAGATATTCAAACTCCGGTCACCGGCAACTTCAGCACAAGCCACTTGAACATTCTCACGTGTCCAAAATTTCGTCAACGCAACGCATCCGAACTAGCTCTTAATGCGAACAGTCAATTTCCACCTTCGGACAGCAAATAATTTATGGGGTCATGTCTCGGGGGTATTCATGCCTTCCTTGTCTTCCAATTCCACCACAGGCATCCATTCGAATGATAATCGATGAGGACCGAGGCCAGTAGGCAGGATTACCGGTAGAGCCGCGGGTCGACATCTGGGATGTTCGAATACTCTCGATGTCATCATGACGGTATGAACCCACACGCCAGACTGATCCAGCAATGCCTCCCAATCGACCACCGCATCCTAGACCATAACTCTCGACCAGTTCATCTCGGGTACCAAAAATGGACAGAGTCGGTTCCTGATTCTTGTATAGGACTGGCCCTTCGTGTAAACAGTGATCTTCGGATTCAGATTTAACGATATAGTTTGGCAACGCGTGACCTCTTCTTTGGAAAATGGATTCTGCACTGTGCTTCGACATCGTTCGCTAGGAGTTGAAGACTTTATATTAGATCTACTAGTAAGATTGACCGCCTTCATCTTCCGCTACATCACGTGACTGGGTAGAAATTCCATCTTTCAGTTGCAGCAACAATATTGCTGATATTTCTGAAATTTTTGTTCGCAAGGCCTTTTAGACACCTATCAGATACACCTTTCCTTGCATTCAAAATATTTTATTGTACGAAGTGGAGGGAGTTATTAGGTTTATCCTCCCATAAGTTCCCAGTTTGGAAATTAGCCATTTCACAGCACGAAAACGCTAATAAGTAACCCAATATCTCAGATAATTATTTGGTGCTTCATTTATGGTTAGCCTTCATAGTTAGCTGGGGATCTGCGGGGACAGAATTCTCAAAAACATCTTCAATGTCGTCGCTGGAGCCAAAAGATGGAATTTCCGGTCAGTCACGTGATGTAGCGGAAGATGAAAGCGGTCAATCTTAGCACTGCGGCACGGGCGCAGTAGCATTTGAAACGAACTTGGTTGCCAAATTTGTCACCATCACCCGAGCCTCCGACTGTTTTGAAGAAACCTCCGCTTCATGATGTGTATAAATAACCCTTTTTACACCCACTATCACCGAAACGAATGACAGTTGATCCTGCATTGCACGCCTTACCCATTTCTGACCGACCCCCGAAGAAATGGCGTCAGACCGTCAATGCAATCCTTTTTGCCTTCCTTTTCATCTTTCCATTCCTAATAGCACAGAGCTGTCAGATGGTGTTCATGCTACCGCTACTTTTATTTCCTTTCGCCGGGTCCCGAAATTTGTACGATGAGGGTGTGCGATATACCAAAGGAAGCTTCGCAACGCTCATAGGTAGAGTAACACAACTTTCCATAGTCTAAGCAGCCTGAGCTCAGAGTCTCTGTAGTTCTCCTGAACCAATGCTTTGCGCCAACTAGGCTGTCTGTTACCTTCGAAAGGGAGGGACAGGGCTGCTTTTCCGAAGAACAGATCAATCATATTGTTGTGCGAAACACGGAAGGTAAAGTTATAGCATTGAAATTGCCGACAAAATCGATTTTGATAGCCAACCATCAGGTAGACGTCTTTTAGATATTAGCATTATAGATCTCGCTCATATAATCCATTTAGATGTATGCGGACTGGTGGTACGCTTGGTGTCTGACTTATTTCATGGGAACGCACAAGGACGTTTTCATAGTTCTTAAGAGGAGCCTCAAGTGGATACCCATCATAGGCTGGGTATGCATTCTCTCTCTTCATTAATAGTACAGAATGGTACTTAGCTAATCGCTGAGCAACCAGGCGATGCAAATTTCCAAGTTCATATTTCTTGCACCCTCACGGGCATCCGACCGAGTTGAACTCGTTTCACAACTGTCTGCTCTGGGTCAGCAGGCAGAACGGCAAAACAAACCGTTCACTCTCTTTTTGTATCCGGAGGGAACACTGGTCAGCAAACTCACGAGGCCTATTAGTAAAAAGTTTGCCGACAAGATGGGAATTGTACGTTCTATGATCTGCCATGATTTATGTCTGATTCTATCTTTAAATCATTCAAGCCAGACATGACGAATACCTTACTTCCGCGTTCCACTGGACTGCACTATAGCCTTCGCACCCTTGCCCCTTGTATGCCTACATTACAGCTCCTAGACATCACAACAGTATATCCAGGCGAGTGCTAGTCGTGGAATGTGCCTGACAAGTATTCATTTTGCAACAGGTATACCGCCGATGAAGTATGGACAGAGTTACTACACTCTGCGATCCATCTTCTTTGATGGTGTGCCCCCACCAGTCATTCATATGCATCTGCGTATCTTCGACGTCGGTAGAGATGTCCCCATAGGAGATATCTCTATCTCTAACAACAAAGTCGACATTAAGAAACATGATAAACGACGTGCAGTTGAACTAGACTTCCCGGATGAAGAGAAAGAAAGGTTCGATCTGTGGGTCCGAGACCTATGGCAGGACAAGGATGATCTAATTGTGAAATTCCACGAGACAGGGTCTTTCGTGGCGCAAAAAGAAGGTACCTGTGTCATTATTCCTTTGGAGTTGCGACAAAAGCGGGAGATCTGTTATGCGTTTTGTTTGTACCTTCCTGCCCTCGTTGTGTTTGTATTTGCAGGTAGTATATTTTTCCTGTTGTGATCAGATATCGCGGTCTGTTGTACAGTTGTAGATGTTTTGATAGGCATTCAATTGGTTTTCCAACGGACAGTTGGAAAAGGACGTGGAGCGTCATTACGTGCAGGTGAAAAGCAAAATGGGGCGGCTCGGCCAGAAGTATTCTAGGTAGCATAGACTCTACGAGTTGAGTTGCTGGCGCTGCTCCTCTATCTTTTTCACCATGAATAAACTCGTGTCTAAGAATCTCTCCACGCAGTTTGAGATGCAATTAACTTCATTTCTGGAGAATGAGGTGGATGGTGTTCCTGTTATGCATCTAGGAAACCAATTGAATATAAGAATACGTCAGGAATATGCAGGTTGATACGTACTTGTCCCAGCACATGCTCGTGAATTGGTGAATGGATGAATGGACTCGTGCTTGAGCTTGTTCCTGCTCAAGGAACGTTGCCAGTTCTTTCTGTGAAGAACAGTGAGAAAACAATTGAACCATACAAGAGCGAGAGTCGATACCTGGGTGGCTTCGTCGAATTTGTCAGCCATAGTTGAAGACAGAGGTGGGTGCAAAATTTGGACGGAATGACTATTACGTATGCTACCGCATCAGGATAAGCGCTGGCCAATTCGGGACCAGTCTTTCATCCCGCTTTATCGCATTCTTACATCGCAGCAGCCCTTTCACATGCCAACACGCGTGTTTGTTAGTTTTTTATATCGGGATATTGTAACATCACGACAATGTTGCATACTAGTAGCTTAAGACTAATACCCTGATAATTAAGCAGCATTTTATTTACCACCGTGACAGAAGAGATATGATCGATAATCTTCGATAATCGATCATCTATGGTTGTGAGCATGTTATTCAGGAACGCAGAAGAAATGAAAATGATCCTCCTGAAGAAAAGCCGCTGGATATGATATGATAGGATATATTACACAGCACGGCGGCCTAGTCTGACAGACTCGGTACGGAACAACATCCGTATGCTCAACTTGTCGTAAAAGCCAGGGCGTCGCACATGTACAGGGTCTCCGAGTGAAATATGTAGTAAGAGAAGAGATTCATTTCATGGGCTTTACATAATACGCCGGGCTTCGATCATGCCCAATCAGGGACCAAGTCTCTAATTTCGCATCTAGAGCTTCTAGCTTACTTCCCGTTCTCGACACATTTGGTCATGTAAGTTCCTCTGCTGTGATTTGCTGAGACTTGACACTTACCCCTCAGGCTATGCTTTTGATGGGTTACAAGTGACATTTCAAGCTAGCTTTGATTTCAACATGTCCGCCCAATCCCCAGAACCGGACCAACTGGTAATACAGGCATCTGTCCTTATGCGAAGATTGTCACTGAAGACGTGTGAATCAGACAGATGCTGAGCCTTCACGTGAGATTTCGACCCTTTTGCAATAGAACTTTCGGTTCGGTCGAGGCGATCGAGGCGAAGAAGCCCCTTTTTTACCTCATGCCTTGCTTTTTGAATTTGATTCCTCCTCATGATCCACTCAGTCCTTACTTCCATGGCATCTACTTCAGCAGGCTCCTCTATGCACACCCTTATTCCGCCAGGATGGCCCCCGTCACCCGTACCACCGTAAGCTCGGTCTTCTATCTGTTGTGCGTCTCATTTAGCCGTTGACCTCTCAGGGTGGGGTACCTGAGTCGGAAAGCGCTCCCCATCAAGCGAAACGACGCAGAGCCGCTCACCCGCGAAGATGTTCAATATGATCTCTTGTATCACATCTTCAGTGACGCAAGGACAGTCTTCACCAATCCCATCAAGAATACGCCGGGGGAAACCCCTGCGAAATTACATTTTTGCGACCTATACGTGAACGCGCTATATAAATCAAGCAAGTGCTCCAAAGTCTTGAAGGATAAAATGGTAGAGACGCCGATGTTCGCAGTGGAGTTAGCTAAGATATCACTACTCACGAATGTTGGGAGAATAAATACGACCATGGCATGTACGTATCCCTTCGGTATCTTGCCACGCAGTATCGTTAACAAAATTATGCAGTTTTTCCCGAGATGAAAACGGCTTTGCGCACATATCATCCAGTCCCTTCACTTCAAAAGACGGACGGAAATGCACAGGATGCGCCACGAATAAAAAATTGTCTAAAAGCAGCCCTATTGCCTGCCGAGATTAAGGGTGAACCACCTTCAACTCCCGAACAGATCTTGGAGAAATTAGTTAGTAACGCCAGTCTCCGTCCCAGTGACCGTTTTCACTGACCTTTCATTCGCAGCGAGCAGGCCAAAGACCTCCAACAAGTGTCGTGAATCTTATCTTCGTGTTGGCCAACCATGCCGCTGTACGCTGATTGCTACTACTAAACTCTGGATCATGTTATTAATTTGATCTTGCAGCCACTGGCCTCTGTGCATTTCGAGACACCATTGAACTTTTTGGATCTCTTCTTGCCGATCAACATAACTTCCGCCTCTCGTGCGAGAGCGTTCCTCTGGCTTATGTTCCATTATCTTGAAGGCCCGGATTTGCCGAATCCATTCGAAGACGAATATTCTCGTCAACATCCGGGCAAGGTGCCATGGCTGCATCGCATAAATGAAATGGAGATGCAGGGGGAGAATATTGATACAGAAGAAGAAATTCAATGGGGCATTACAATGTCTGGCCAACGGGACGCATTCCTACAGAGACTCATGACGTCGATTGACGCCGAAAAGAAAGCCAAGCCTCTGGCAACCGTGAATCCTACGAAAGGTTCATTTCTCCCTTCCTCACTCCTGTCCGCGACACATTCCAATGATCGGGCCATTTCAGAGGTGAACTATCATCGTCTTCGACAGCGTCACTTGCCCAACGGAGAACGAGAAAAACCATTCTTGCATTATGTACCCCCTACTAGAGAGCAGCAGCAGCAGCAGCAGCAGCAGGCTGAGCCTGAACGCAGACGAGGTTTGCTACCCTTGTGTGACATTACATACGTCTTACATCATAATCAGATTATGCCCCACGACCTGCTCGCCCTCGGAGGGGTCACAGTGGTCCATCGGTTCCCCGTGCGGAGCGACGTAATTTATTGCAACGTATGTTTACTATTTTGCAACTCCTCCATATGCTTATTATCATGCAGATGCGTTGCAAGTCGTCTCAACAGCGGATCCACTGGTCGATTCGGACGAAGAAATGGTCGATGATTTAGAACATGTACGCCGTGATTACAGTAAGTGCTGATTGCGTTGAACCGAGAGCCAAAATCGACGGAATATTACTAGTTCAACGCCTCCATGTCATCAATCGACTACGAGGGCGGTCTCCAACTCCACCTCCGGAACCAGAAGAACCTCCTCCGCCAGACACTCGAAAACGCAAACCGAAAGGCTTCTGGCGACGAGTGGAATCATGGGACCAGTAATCGCACTTGTATCTGGAGTCACTTCGTGACCTTTGTAAGTTTGTATGTAGGGTTTTATGTCCTTGTAATACCTGTTTTTTGGGGCGACAACCATCACAACAAATACAACCGAAAACTAGAAAAACATATATGAAAACATTGTTCTGGCAGCTGTTGGGCGCAGCCCTCGTATCCAGCTCAAATGTAAAGAGTGTAGTGGGTGCATAAGTAGCCGGGTTTTGAAGATCTGATGAGAAGCACAAGTCAAGAGAAGACGAAGTAGAGGCCTAAGTTAACCCTGACCAGAAGGAGCTCCTCCCGAGCCATATGAAACCATTTACAACATATGTGGGTTTTTTAAAAGCGGTCAAAAAGATTGTTCGTTGTGAATCCACCTGTGGAAAACACTGCTCTTATGTGTAGACTGCTAGGAAGGTGACCGCAGCTAGCCTAACCCAAAGCATCGTCAAAACCCTCCAGGAATAGAGAGTACAGGGTGCGTGAAGCCCGAACGCTCCGTTGGTTGCATTTCTGCAGGCGAACTACGCCTTCTCTCCTTGCGGTCCTCCTCGTCCTGACCATGTCCCCTTAGCCCTTCCTCTGAAGGATGTGTTCGACGCTTAAGCGTCGAGAGCATATCCTTCGCTGTGCGCACTCTAGACGCCAGAAGGCACACGTTATGTTCCGATAGTTTCGTCGATGACGATGTAGCTGACCGGGGAACGATGGTAGTAGTGATCTGCAATCCACATGTCACAGTGGCATCACTATGTGCCGATGTGGGGATGCAACGACTAGGGAAAGTTGCAGTCGATGGCTGGGGCGACGATGCTGGCAGCAAGCGACCAGGCATTTGAAGTCTGCCGACACCGATAGGAAGACGTGACATCGGCTTACTGAGCCCAGCAACAACTGCATCCGTTGGAACTGATGCCCGTGACGACTCGGCTGAGGGTGATAATAAGAAGGCGGGAAGACGCAACGGCGACTTTTCGGAGTGAGGTGCCGGTGATATAGACCGATGTGAGCTAAGGTGAGCACTGATCTGTTCAAGCGACGGCATGGGTTTCCCGAGCTCAGTTCGCACGGCAGATACTGCAGATCGATTAGATGGCTTTGACTCGTCCTCGAGCAGTCGGAAGTCAACCTGCTCTACCCAAGGTTCGACGGATTGCAAGCCGATGTTAGCCAAAGTATTGTGGGACAATGCGTCGAACAAAGCAAGAGGAGAGTTAAGGCCGGGAGAAGGAAGCGTGTAGTGAAAGATTGCAGGAGAATCCGGAGGTGTCTTTGGGAGCGAGACTGCAGACGGAGAAGGAGGTGCTTGCAGCTTGGAAAGAAAGAGGGCACGACGTTCGACTGGAGGACAAGATGTAAATAAAACATAACTTGTTAGTTCGATCGCACAACTAACTTTGCTTGCTCTTGTGAGCCTTCAGTGCGATCTCCTTGCGTAGATCCGCCGCTTTCTTTTTCCCTACAGCCGCACTCCTTTCCTTCGACGCCCTTAACAATGCCTCAAAGCGCTCGTGCTTAAGACCTGTGCTCACGACAGGAGAGTCTGGCGGCCGGAGTGGCGACAGCTGCCGATGGGAGCTAAAAGTTGGCGGGGGCGTCAGATGATGAGGCCTGAAGGACTCGTCGTCGACATCTGGTATTACAAAGGAAGCTGAAGAGAAAGGAGAATATGGCTCATCCGAAATTGCTTCTGGAGGGGCTGGAGAGATAGAAATCTCAGGGATCAAAGATTTCATCTGCAAGTCGAAAGGTAAAAAAGGTCGAAACGAGATACTGAAAAGGCGGAAAGGCGACCAGCACCAGTATAATTGGCGTGTAATTGCACAAGAGATACTGCCTGACCCAGAGAGAAGATAGAAGAAAAACCAAGAAAGAGTCACAGTCAAAAGGAAACAACGAAAGTACAAAGCAAATGAGGCTGAGCTTGTCTCCAGGACCAGCCTGCAAATCCCCACGACCATATATGACCTTCGGTCTCAGTCCTGCAAGTTCCTCTCGACTCTCAACCACTATCATCTGGAAACGCGCATGAATTTATCTTGAAACAGCGCCTTTGACTTCATCGGCCCCTACACATTGAAGCCGGAGGTCAGATACTCAGGGTAATATATCAGCCTCCTCACAACCTACATCATGTGTACATCACCTTCTGTGGATTAACTGAGTATCGCTCACGGAATTTCATAGTTCTTGGCGTCATGGTAATCCACTGTTCGCACCCTTCGTGAAATTTTGACGCTGGATGGCCAAGCAGAGTCTCAAGTATGATTTGCAGCAGATACACGAATTTCAAAGACCTTCAGCTTTCACAGCCTCCGCTAACTTCTCCCTGTACAACGCCTCTGCATCCATCCACACGCGTGCAGTCTTTCTGTTGGGCAATTCCAGCAATGATGGCAAGAGGTCAGAGCTGAACTGCTCAGACGCTTCGCGAGGCAGTAAAGTTGGCAAATGGTCTATCGATATCACGGAGAGTGCGGGGTTTCCAGGTCTGAATAGAATTTCAGATTCAGTGTCCCTTTCAAACCATCGCGCATAAGCACTCACCCTACATCGACCGGTACTGTCGGCTCAGGGAAAGTGGTGTTAATTTTATAAATCGGGATCGGATTGAAGGGATTCGTAGTGTCGCAGCTGACATCGACAACCACGCGAAGTCGCCTTTGGTTACCCGCGGCAATGATTTTCTCTTGTGTAACAAACGATGGGATTTTAGATGCGAGATAGATGCAGTTGACGAAGATGTCAACATCCAGGATTTCCTGGAACGGACCACCCTTCGCCGTCTCAGCAAGATCCCACTTGAAAATGTCATCCCTGAAAATCCGGACATCCAGTTCGTTAACGATCCCTATTAGCGTCAAATGCCACGCACTCTTCGAGACCGATCTTCCTGAAAAGATCAACTGCACCTCTTCCACATCTACCCAGTGCGCCGATCACCAACGCCTTGACGCCTTTCCCACTACCACCGAGAGTCCGCTTCACCGCGTTTACCATGGACTCTTCGTTAGCATACGGCTCTAAACGACCGAGCTTCTCATCCTTCTTCTGCGAGGCAAATGCAAGTGCACCAGCAGCTGCACCAGCAAAACCAGCATGGAATCCGAAGGCTGCAACGCGCCTGCCGCTGGCATCGGTCAAAAACTCGAGATCGTAAAGTGTACCCCCGCCCCGATGAAATCGGGCGAGAACCGACGACCAACCAGCTTGTCCCTTGTAACAATGGGCAAATTGAATGTGGGTATGAGGCAATGCCTCATCAGATTCGGGTAGTTCTTTCAAGCCGATGATAGGCGTAGTGACTGGTGCAGAGGGCCAAGTATTATTATCCACGAGCTTGCATCCAACTCTGTATCCTCACGTTGAAAATCTGAATGTGTAAAAGAACACGTAAAACTTACGCTTCGTACTCTGGATCATTGAAGATTCGTTGCTCGTCGCGTTCCACAAATATGTCAAACCCGGCATCAAGCAATTTTTTGGCTGTGGTCGGCGTCAGAGCTGCACGACGCTCAAACTCTTTCTTTTCGCAACGTAACCAAAGGGGTTGTCCAGGCATCTTGGTGGTATGAAAGCAAGCGGCAGCAAAAATGAGAGTGACTCGACAAGACTCGGATGAACTAAACGAGTCCGATAAGGCCGTTTCACATCATGTACTAAGGTGTAAGTCTCTTGAAGATTGAACGACCTCCAAGGCAAACGCGAAGTCTTCTCAGATGTCATCTCTATTTGACGCCTTCCACGGGAAATGTTGTCTCAGAAATTTTGCAACTTGCTCCTCCACTCGACTGTTTAAATGTTCGCAGTGTATTCTATCCTGGTCCACGGCTCTGAAATCAGCTTGACACACCTCTATCACTTAATCTGGTGTCTCCACGACACACTGTACTCTATGTACCCAACCCCTCACTCTATATAGATGACAATAGAAGTCTCACTCAATTCACAAAGTATCGACAGAACATTCACGCGGACTGTTTATTTTCTGTAGCCAACTCAAATCCGACAATGGAATTTCACAACCATAACTTTGCGGTGGAGAACGCGTAGAAAACCGAAGTCTATTTCGGACTAGTATAATGCACATATGTTTCGATCAGTCCATATGAAATAATATCTTATCCACCCAGGTCAAGTTTTGCGCGGGTTAAACATCGCGTTGACCACGTCGACCTTTCCCTCTTCGAATTTGTCATATCGCTGTTGCACTGCACCAATGGGAATATGCAGGTCACCACGTTTGAGCCCATCCATTGCTAATACGGTGAACTCATCAAGTGGCATCCATATCTTAGATAACTTGGGCGTTGTTCCTTGATCTATTCAAGCGTATAGTCAGAGACGGCCGTGATATGGACTGTGTCACTGCTTACGATCATGGAGTTCAGACTCGACCAGACTAGAAGATCATCAGCACAAGGCACTTAATTTACCAGCGGAAGTAAACTTACGGTGGCATAATTTCCATCACATGCACATTCGTGTCGGACAACTGCACACTAAGGGAGATACCAAAACTGTGCAAGGCGGCTTTTGTGGCAGAATAATTAGACACCGAAGGACTAGGAATGATAGCGAGGCCAGAGGTAATGGGAACTATAAAACAGTGCTGGCCACTAGACTGCGTGGTATCAAGTGCGGTTTAAATATTTGATTATAAAGACATATTGAAAACGAACCCCGAGTTTAAGAAGATGAGGCAGAAAATAGGTGATCATCGTGATGACAGCCGTATAGTTGGTGTTGAGCTCACTGGCGAAATCTGGAAGTATAAGATATCAGGCTGCATTTCATGCCTGAGCATTCGGTCTTACTATCAAAATTTACCACCTTAGGCTTAGTCCAATCAAACTGGTGCTGAACTCCTGCGGAGAATATGATGGTATCCAGCTGGAGGCACGGTTAGAATCCGAGTGACAGAGCTAAATAGAAGATAAGCGTACCTTCGGGTGCAAGGCGATGACATCCTCGACGGTTTTTCTCAGCGTTATGCGGTCGACGTCGATATCCATCTGGATAGTTGCAAGCCGTCCGTCATGTCCATGTTCTTTATGCAACTGGTCAAGCCTGTCTTTGCGGCGGCCTGCGACCACGACTGTCGGCTTAGAGGGGAGAGAGAGAATGCTCAGTGCAAGGGAACGACCAATGCCTGCCGTGGCGCCAATAACTAAAACACATTTAGAGTCGCCAATGCTAGCCATTGTGTTGTGATGTGTTCAGCAAGACTGCAGCGAGTTTCTGCCCAATAAATAAACAAAGATAGAAACCAGGTTGATATATGCGAAGGGAGAAACCCTTTGTCCACGGGCGCCACAGAAGACCCTTTGCCCAAGATACCTTTGATATCAATGTTCTTCGCTGTGGAATGTAGTTTGGGTGGCGAATCAGTTTATAACCGTATGTCCGCGTCTCGATTCTCGAAGTGTATACGACTGGTTACCTTGTAAGATGTTCCAACAATTTCGCCATGTCTCGATGTCTTAGTGAGATAGAAAGATCGTCGTCGGCGGTATGCACAGCCGTCGTATTATTGTGGACCCCTGAAGTTATTTCATGCTCTGAACCTTGAGTGATTAGAACTTATCGAGAATTTCACATGTGCGTTCTCCACCTATTACTGGAACTCGAAGTCCGGAAACTCCCAATCAGGCTTAAGAGTCGCATGGGCGGGAAACATAGCACCGAACGGGTATTCGAATATAGGCTCCGAGACCTCAGAACATGAAGTAAATCCTGATGGAAGTGAGGCTGAAATGGGCCAGAATCAAGGAGGAAAATCAGGCAGTTACAACTTGAAGCTCTATTTAGAAAAGTTTTAGATAAATGGGCTGCCACAAGACCAAATAGCTTAGGCATCCACTCCACCTACTGAACCAAAATACCACGCACCTCTCTCGGACTCGGATTCCAAGTTAACGAGGTTTTATCAATTTACTGATTATTTCTGCGTGTTGTAAGTCGAAGCTATCATTACATAAGCCACGTGCACGTGCATGGAAATGTGAATCGGCTCCTAATACAGCCTAATACTATCGGCTGGATGATCCCTCAACGTTCAATATTCAATGACCAACTTCGATATTCCTTCAGAACCTTCGTCTCAGTCAGACAGTGAAAGCAGAAACTATGCAACTGTGGATGCCTCACGCGTTCAGGTGACTACGCAATGATACTTTTAGATCAATACTGATTCCCTCGATCGAAGGAAAACCTCCTTCATGCCGAGGAACTAAAGCTGGAAGGCAATGTGCACTTTAAGGCAGGGGGATTCCACGAAGCTTTAGTCTCGTATCACACAGCATTGGCTTGTCTACCACCGAGGAAGAGCCGCGGGAAGGAGAAAGAGACGACAGTGGAACGTGAACCATCTGATGACGAAGGAGAGTCTACAGACGTGCCGAATGTGACGGAAATAATTGGAAGTGAGGATGCTGAAGAGGTGGCGGAATCCAATGAAGTGGGTCAAGCAGAATGTGCGAAGGCTAGAGCTGTTTTGAACGCAAACATTGGTGCTTGTCATGTTAAACTCGTAAGTCACTGTGCGCTTTCTCTGAAATTCATTTGGAATTCGCTGCCAGGGAGATCACAAAGAAGCAGTCAAGTCATGCACAGAAGGTAAATGGTTAGGTAATATTGGGGGCGAACTGGCTAATATTACTTATTGTCGAAAGCGCTTCTGGATGATCCGAAATATGTCAAAGCCCTTCACCGACGTGCCGCATCGAATGAGCAAATAAATTCCTGGTCATCTCTTACAAGTGCTCAAGAAGGTTCGCAGCTCTCACTGAATCTAACCCCGTTCTAAAGCAATACCACACAGACTACACTGTTTTGCTCGAGATAGTGCCGCCTTCTTCCTCCCAACTGGATGAAGTGAAGCGATCACTTCAACTCATCAAACCGCGTGTGGAACAGGCCCAGAAGCAAGAGACCGGCGAAATGCTTGACAAGTTGAAGGGCCTTGGCAACAGTCTCCTAGGTCGGCGCAATTGTTTTTCGGGCACGAACCGGCACTGATAGTCATGGTATTCCCAGGTAACTTTGGTTTATCCACGGATAACTTCAAGTTCGAACCCAATGGACAAGGAGGCTACTCGATGAATTTTGTTCGATAAGGACCTCCGTCGGAGAACAATGGTGCCACTCACTACCGACATATTAAGCCACAAAGGATGAAGCTAGAGCATGATTCCGTTTTAAATGGTCGAAGGATGCATGCCACTCAGTCAAGGAATGTTGTCGGATCAGAAAATATTTTGAATTTTCTCCAAGGCAAGACCTGCGCGATTCACTCAGCGAGAGAAACAGCAAAGTTAGGCAGAGCTTACTCTGGCAACAAACTTTCCTTGGATCAGCGCTGTAGATACGGGACCATATAGACGAGAGTCTCTCGACATCGCAGCATTGTCGCCCATAAGCCATACATGTCCTTTTGGCACGATAACATGTTCTGTCGAAGGAGCTGTTGTGCCGGTCGGATCAACACAAATTATGTCGCCGGCAAGGCCAATAACGCGCTTGGAAACGATTCGAAAGGGATCAAGCGGTGATCTGAGTGTAACAATATCACCCCGAGCAATGCTTTCCGGGCAAAGCTGGTACGATAACCTATTTTCGATAACGTATTCTCCGTGGACGCCTAGAGTAGGTTCCATCGAAGGACCGCTAACCTAGAGTATTGTCAACAAAAGTTTGGGAAGATGATGGATGAACTTACCACACGAACAAATCCTACATGCTCGTAGAAGAGGTGTACTGCCGACATATAGTTAATGAACTAAATGCCACACGTGAGGAACGTTTAAATAAAGGTTCAAAGCGATACCTACTTTTAGACCCATAAGACCAACTATCTTTCCTTTATCTTTCCATGACTTCGAGATGAATACAACCCAGCGGACCCGCGTATTAAGAAATGACCGTCGAAGCATAGGCTTTGCATAGCGGATTGGATGACGAGTAATGGTTAAGAGACGATGAAGAAAGTTCTTCATCGATCGCAGAGCCTGGCAATAGCTTGGTCAGTTGAAACAATATGACGCCAGTGATCGGGTCATTATTCGAGTACCTCAGCCTGACGCGTTTCTGCAGGAACAGATGGCCTAGTAATGGAACGAAAACCTGCTAAAGCTTCCGAAAAGGGACGGTAACGTGACATCAGCAAAACTACAATCTTCTTGTTGCCTTTTTGGGCTTGAATGCGCTTTTCCGGTTGCCACGCAAGCCGACAAGTCCCGAGGATTGTCTGAATTTGTGAACTGTGAAGGCGGGTGATAGTCTATTCATAACACATCACTTTAGATCAATTGTAAGACATGTTTGAAGTAATTCTGTCGCCTCAGAAAAATTTGTAGTGATTTAACGGATCACAAAGGTTGCATTTTCGTCGCCATCGTCATTGGCAACGACAGCAAGCATAAGTAAACAAACGATGCCTTAGACTCTCGGGCCATGCTTACTAAGCATATAAATGCATTCTGAATGATACAGATATCTTGTATTGGGAATGGGGGACCATAGAAGAAGTTCACAGCGTGAACTTGTCAAAATTTTGACCTAGCTGGTTGAGCTTGTGGCTTGCTGACTTTTTTGGCTTGCACAAGCTTGCACAAGTTTGTACAAGCTCCAACAAGAAAGTTGTAGGTTTACTGATGGACATCCTACATTGAATTCATTCAATCGGAATCATTGTACAAATTGCATTACATAGTGAAGCCATTTGAATTTATGGTTCTGCACTTGATCCGTGCATACAATAAATCCCTGTTTATTCTCCGCCAGGGCAAAGCCCTGTGTTAGAGATGTAATAACTGAGTAGCTAATCTACATCAGCAAAACTTGTTTTTTGTCATAGTAAGCCATAGCAAGTCTGTAGCGAGTCCTATCAAATCCATAGATGGCTATAGTGGCCATAGTGTCATAGCTGCCTCCAGTGCTAGATAAATAGAGGCCACAGCTATGTAGCTGTCACATCCAAATCCATAGCAGTTCATAACAACCTCAAGTCACTGTATAGTAGTCTATAAATTTTCACTACCATTTCCTCCCAAGTGTTGGGACTTAGCACTTTTCATTTCTTCATTCTGATTGGGCAACTAACTACCACGATGCTGCCATGTCAAAAGCTCCATAAACATTCAATGACACTCCTTCCATCTTACCATCTCCTCCCAAATCAACTCAAAGTGGCCTCAAGCTGTCTGCCTGTTATTTGCACCACCTATTGCTTACTTATCTATCATGCCAGTTTTATGCATGCACGAGCACAGCATGTACCTTTGTACACATCTTTATGAAGTTTATGTCATCTGGTCTTTACCTGTACAGCTGACCTCACTGGTAGCAGTGCATAGCAATTTATGTGAGTATATGCATCTCTTTGCTATAATTATATTGGGCTAATCATTCCAGGGAAGAACTCCCTGGTAGCAACAGCTCATTTGAAATGCACATGTGTGTGCACACATCAATTCATTTACTCATGGGCAGCAAACATGGACAGCACATACACTGCAATTGTGCAATGCAGGAGTGATTGGAGGATGGGTTAGTTTGGAGATTAGACATTGGTGGGGTAGTGGGTAGTGACACAGCCCAAGTTGGACAATTTGTTGGCTATGATTCGGAATCTAAAGGCTACCGGATCTATTGGCCGAACAAACGTTCAGTCACAGTAGAAAGGAATGTCATCTTCAATGAAGATGATGTACTCACCACTGATGACATCACCATTATTCCCGGCGATACACTGGCTGAGGGGGAGAGGGATAAAATTATCCAGCCACCTAGCAGCAATAATGCCAAACACAACAATGTCAATGAACCTGAGCCAGGAGCCAACTCACAACCCGAATCCAAACCAACAAATTCCATCCCATTCCCATCTGAACCAGAAACAGTCTCTGAGATGCAACTAGAGCCTCTCGATGATCAAGATGAGCCACCCCAAATGGGTTGAGGCTGTCGTGTTCAAAAGAAGCCACCAGGTGCCTACAATCGTATGGCTGATGCACTACCTCCACTTGAAGCCAATATTGCAGCTACCAATCTAGATGATTACAATCTGGACATCACAATTGAGCTTCCTGAGGATGAGGAAAGCTGGCCTGTGGACTTACCACTGGACTTCGCGCTACTTGGCAGTATGGGTACTGAACCTTGATCACTTGATGAAGCACTTCGTGGGCCTAACACTAAAGAATGGCAAGCTGCACTTGATTATGAGATCAGTCAGCTAGAGAAGCTTGGAACATGGGTCATTGAAGACTTACCTAAAGGTCACATGGCTATCCCCTGTAATGAAGTCCTCAAGGAGAAGTGTGGTCCAGATGGTGAAATAACATCCTATCAGGTTCACATCATTGCCGGTGGACACAGACAAGTTGAAGGCGTGAACTATACTGAAACACTCTCTGCCGCCATAAAAATGCCAACAGTACGTGTTGTCCTGGGGAACACTGCAGAACAAGATTGGGAGATAGAACACATTGACATTAAGAGTGCATACCTTAATGCACCTCTTAAAGAGACCATTTACATGAAGCCACCCTGAGGAGTCCTAAAACTGGGCCAGGAGGGAAAGGTGTGTTGCTTGCTGAAAGGGCTCTATGGGCTAAAGCAGGCAGGTTGAGGATGGTACCAGGAGATGAGCAAAGTCTTCATGAAGGATCTGGGATTTACATGCTCAGCAGTCGATCATTCTGTGTTCCTCCGGAGATCAGATGAGGAACATACAATTGTTGCGGTAGCAACTGATGACATGGCAGTCACTTCTAAATGCATGGAGGACACGATCAAATTCAAATCAGAAATCAAACAGTACTGGGACATTACTGATAACAGACCTATACAATGGTTTCTCGGTTTTGAGATCAAGCACAATTGAGCTGCGCAAACAATATCAATCAATCAGCAAGCATACATTGCAGCTATGGTTGACAATTTAAACTTACAAATGCACAACAGGTAATGACCCCAATGGAGCATGGAGCTCAATTCACGAAGGAGCAAGGTCCATTGACTCCAACGCAAGCAATGCATATGTGAGGAATCCCCTATGCAGAGGCGATCGGGAGTGTACTATGGCCAGTCGTGGTATCTAGACCAGATGTGGCATATGCTGTTGGTGTGCTATCCCAGTTCATTCAAAACCCTGGACAAGTGCATTGGGAAGTGCTAAAACGTGTTATTGTCTACCTTGGATGCACTAAAGACCTCTGGCTTACCTTTGGAGGACGCACTAAGACCCTCATTGAGGGGTATTGTGACACAGATTGGGCAGGCCAGAAACACCGGCACTCAATCTCGGGATACTCATTCCATATGGGTAAAGGAGCCATATCCTGGAGCTCAAAGAAGCAATATATTGTCGCATTATCAAGTACTGAGGGCTGAGTATATCGCACAAACTCACATGGCCAAGGAAGCCTTGTGGTTGCGTAGCTTCCTAAAGGAAATACATGGTCTGCAAGACACACCATTAACAATCAATTGCGACAACCAAGGGCCTATTGCATTATCCAAGGATAATAAGTTCCACGCTGTAATACTTCGAAAATGTTTTCTCAGTATTTACAGGATTTTTCCTGTAAATTTAGCTATTCTGTTTGGACCGTAGGAATTTGTTTAGAGAATTAGCGAACGCACCAAGTTAAGGGTAGTATGAGTATAGCAATGGCCTAAAATGTACTAGTCAGATCATTTCGGACTTAAAAGGAGATTAGGACCAGTTCCAAGGGAATGGATCAGGGAGCCGAATAACTAAGAAGCATGTGTATAT
>KN832987.1:479132-505894 GCA_000827315.1 Piloderma croceum F 1598
ACCGGTACTTTGGTAGTTTATTTTTGGACAGTTCTACTTTTGTCATTTGGACTCGCGAGAAATTTGATTCATGAAATGTATATAAGGAAGGCATATCCAGCCAGAATGAATGAATGAATCAGTTTAGCCACTAGTCAGCATCTAGTTTGATTCACAAGTCTTAAGTCAGAATTTACTAGTCAGTAGTCACTAGTAAGATTCACCCTACGTCAACAGTCATTAGGAATCCACAGTAGGATTCTATCAAGTCAAGTCAAGTCCACGTTTATCAGCCACAGTTGTAGCCTTGTGTCAGTATACACAAGTCTATTTGCTTTTTGTTTATTGAAGTGCTATATCGTTAGTAGCTTCAATCTCATAGTATCAGTAGTAGCAGTTCGGAGAATTTGGAATATCAATTGCACTTTTGTTTGTTGATTTCCCCACGAACAGCAGGCAAAGCTTGACCATTTTTCCTGGACCAGTTAGCCTGTGATTGACTGTTATAGAACAGTAAATCGAATTCACAACGCACATACCAAGCATATTGATATTCAATATCACTTCATCCGCGAAGCCGTTGAGGACAAGAAGATTCAAGTCACATACATACCCATGGACGATAACGTGTCTGACATCTTCACAAAAAGTGCTCGCAAAGAACAAATTCCATTGCTTCGTTGAACTGCTCAGACTTTGTTTGATTGCAAAGCAGTAAATGGGACACGTGATCTGAATGGGTGTCTGGATGCTATTGCACAGCTTTTCACAAGTGAACCCATTCATCCCTCACATGATATGAATGGGTTTGCAAGCATCACATGACCTTTATTTTATATATTCGCTCACTCAAGGGGGAGTGTTGAGGATATACGAGTATAGCTCATATACACTGATGATGGGATATGGGGTGGTCAAGGCCATTTTCTGCGCAATGCACATAGTACGGGCAGAAAGAGGTGGGTACGAGGTTCCTTGACTCACCCAAAAGTAGCATTTAAGCTGCTTCCCAGAATATATTATTGCAGCAAGGTAAGCATGCCCCGTCGGCCTGTGAACTTAAGCTTGACCTTGGCATTTAAACAGTACAATCGAGTTTTCAGTAGCATTTAGCCTAATATCATAGAGTCTCAACGAGATACGATAATTTGCATACAGGCTGCGCTAGAGAATGCAAGTATGTGACCGTGCCAGACGAGTGATATTATCTAGAACGGCGTTCCTGATGTTAGGGAGATGGTGGCAAGATGTGGCATTTGATATAAAATCAGTGGGTTGGGAGCCAGCCATTGTAGGCATTGTCGTTATGCAGAAAACAAATTGTTTTTGTCTCTTTAGGTTCTACTACATAAGGGAGCTTGCCTGTCAAGGCAAGCACCAAGACTTCGTATACAAGTCGAAGCAGGTGAATCGTGTCCAAGTCTTATACATAATTTCGAAGAGGATTCGCGAAATTGGATCAAAACAACTCACAGGTCAGATCGAGTACATACATAAACGATAATTGTTTTGCCATCACCGCATTTGTGAAGTCTCCCGGGCAGAATGGCAGGATAGCGGGGATCCAGGAAGTTGAGAGGCGACCATTGAAATTCAGTCAGGAACTTTGTCGCGGAGTTTGAAGCTTGAAGAATAAAACATGCTATAAGACTAAGTAATATTAAATAGTAATACACGCCATGTCCTCTTTCAAAAGGAAAACCATATCGAAGCAAGCAAGTCTTCCTCCTGGTACTCGTCTATCGCCGGCTTCACTGTTGACAACAATAACGTCGACAGGCGTACCTTCACTCGACGACATTCTCGGCGGCGGACTACCTCTATCTTGCTCTCTCCTGATCCTTGCACCCGACTCTCACTCTGCTTACGGGGAGCTTGTTCAGAAATACTTTGTCGCTCAAGGGCTTGCTTGTGGACAGAGAGTATGCTTACTCGATGGCAACGCAAAAGGATTTGTTGAGGAATGCATGTGGATGCCTCATGGGCTGCCCACCAAGTCCCATGTGGTTGAAGATGAAGAGGATGCAAAAGCTACCCAGCACAACGATACAATCAAAATCGCATGGCGGTACGAACAAATGAAGAAATTTCAGACTACGGTTCCATCTTCTATTTCGTATGTAACTTCATTCATTGTGCTCTGAATCGGGGTAACGAAATGAATCCCTCGTTGTTTTCTAGGTCGATGGAGGAGTATTGCCGGACATTTGATTTAACTTGTCGAATACCTCATTCGATCATAGGTGACGCATTGCAGTCCGGCAATCTCATCTATTTAAACATAGATTCAACACAGTCTGATTCATGTCCAACGAAGATAATTCGACGCATAGAGGCGTACTTACAGAACGGGGGACAAGTCTCATCCATCCCGCTTCGAATATGTATCCCATCCCTTGGTTCACCTCAGTGGGGAGATTTAACTCCACAGGTAGTTTAACTTCTGAAACGTTTGTGGCGATATTCATGCTCAACTCAAATATATTTCCAGGAGATATTATGGTTCATGCATTCGCTACAGCGCCTCCTTCGACAACATCCGCTTACATGTGCTAGTTTATCCTTGTCTCCTCATATCTGCAGCGATGTGTGGGGAGGTTCCGGCTGGATCCAGAAATTGGGGTGGTTTTCAGACGGTGCCTTTACTTTATCAGCCTTTACAGGTATGCACGATGTCTATCGTAATTGTACTAACTCGTGGTTTATTAGGATCTATATGTAGCGAACCCCTCATTAGCCACAATTTTCCCCGCACACCATGGCCTTCTTCATATTCACACGCTACCTGCCCCGCACACGCTCCTACCACCCAGCGATAAATTCTCAGCGCTTCGCGGTCTTTCCTCGGCCTCATCAACAGGTGGTAGTGGCGAAAATAACCTCGCGTTTAAGTGCATGCGCAAACGACTTATATTCGAGACGCTCCATTTAGACTTGGAAGGTGGCGTTGGGGACAGACGAACAACACCTTCGACGAATGCTATAGCGCTAGATATAGGCATGCAGTCGCATGACCACGGACATGATGCCGAAAAGCAGCGGAAAGCCGGCGATACGGCTGTTTTACATGTCGATGTCGAAGTTGAGGTCGGCGCCGAAGGAAATAAAGCGGAGACGTCGTCAGTTGATATCAAGGTGAAGAAGCCAAAGAAAACGGTCGCTTTTCAGAGCGACAGGCCGGAGTTGTATGATTTTTGATTTGACAGAAAACATGTTACGGCCCCATCCGCCAGCTGGTAAAACTATATTGTTTGGATGCTAGGCAACATCTCCACTTGATATTGCGTTTATTGATATGACACCTCAGATTGCGTAAGTAACTCCACAGATGCGGCGCACATCAAGATGTCCAGGTCCCGTCAGGATCACAAATCATAATCAGACGCCTTGTCATGATACCAAAACAATGTTAAGCTTGTTCTTTGGAAAAATAGAGTTTACTGCATACACTCAAGCTTAAGGTTGAGTGTTGACTGCTATATCTCCCGATCTTCAGTAACCTACATGTCATATTTGTCCAGCGCTATGAATTTTCAATTGGACGGCTCAGGCAAACTATCCTCTATGTTTGACTCATACAGGCTTTGATTGCCCTGATAAGTGCACTATCATTGGCCTCTAAATTGCTAAATGAACAATAATTGAACTTGATCGTGAATCATGATTCAGGTGATTAAATTTAAACTCGCCAAAGGGTTTTGGCGCCGGTCTGCCCCGACGTCAGGTTCCATGACCGACTGACTATACTGAGCACTGCTAGGCGATAGGTACCCTCCATTAAGATACCATCCAAAAAACAACTATTCCGGGTTCCCGCTGTTGACCTTTTCTACCGCTGGTTATGTATAGGTATACTTACTTGTCGGTGACTTTTGCACATCTGATTAATGCCGAACTTCGGACAGATTATTTTCGTGAAACCATCCGGACGGCGGGCGCAGATCAACGATGCTATGGGTTACGTATAGTTTTGTCATAATACACATGTCTTGAAAAAAAATTCAATCAATTTGCCTCGCAAGTCGTCAGGCGGATCCCACCACGTTGACCATCAGCCCACTGTCGTCTCTCATCTGTGAAATTTCTAGCAAAATCACACGCACCATCATCCATCGCATTTATCGGGTTGACCAATTTATTGCATGGGACAGCAGTGAAAAATACAGTAACCCGGATGTCTGATAGCGAGTCTTCACACGTCCCACAAGCCGCCATGGCTACACCACGCGAGCTGCCCGGAGCACTGTCGGGCTATCACGACATTTCTCCCAACAACTACTACCATCCCGACCGGCCACTGTACGTTTCAAACGCGCGAATTAATTGCGACAAGGAGCTGCCACCGATGCCCAGACTGTTGATGGAGGAAGAACCGGAAGACACCGTATATGGACAAAGCGGGCGGGAGGAGGATTATGTCCGGCAAAGGTTGAGCAGCTGGATGGACATGGACAGCGGCTCAGAGTCGGACGACCTTGGTGAGCTTTCCTTCTAGCTGACACTCTGTTGGTCCGTGTGTGTCAGTTTGGCGGTGCCCAGGGTTGATCATATCAAATCCCAACGCTTGATATGGCTCAATCCAACCCTTCTGCCCTTGTCTGCCCTCGTTCTTCCTCAAGCTCACTATCTCTTTTTCAAACACAGATTTTTTGCGTTCTCGTCGATCTGCTGTTCTTCCACCTTCCCTGCTTTCCCGCAATTCTGTCCCTTCGGATTTCGAGCCTGAACAAGCACCCTCTGCTCCCGTCCTGGACTTTTCCTGGTCACCAGCTCCGGACCAGATGCATGCTCAGAATCAGTTTCGTTCTGAGGCATCGGTATACGTAGCATCAACCATGCCGCAACATATATACAACGCCCATTCGCCTTTGTCGCGTTCCGTTTCCGAAGGCGAAAGTTCTTTTCTTGTAGAATCGCCCCCCACACGCTCATTTGCTCGTCCTCCAAAAGGCTCTCCCGTCCTTCCCGATCCTTCCCAATTTCCTGATCCCTATCCATTCCGTTCACCGCACCATCACCTCATATCGACGACGCCTGCTCTTTCTTCTGCTGGGTCTTCTTCTGCGTCTACGCGTTCGTCCGCGTACACAAGCTCGGGGAGTGCTCTAGCTTCCGGTGATTATGGCCACGTGCACGTTGCGACTGGTGAAGAAGAGGAGGTTGGTGTCGCTGTCGGTATTACTTCGGATGATGTTGTCCAGTTGATGGGGAGCGACTCGCACGCGTCTTCGTCAGCTTTCGGTTCGCAATCAAGGGTGCCCATAGATCAAACACGCTGGTCGGAATATTCAGCTAGCATACGGTCGCGTTCATCGTCTGCTGGACACAGCAATACCAATAGTATGCACGACAATACGGCACCAAGATTAACTCAAAAGCCTAGTTACGATATGGGATGGCAGACAGTAGATGAGAGGGATGAGGCGGGTTTATTGAGCGAGGAGGAGACAGACGATGAGCCTGGCTTAGGAGATGACCTCGATGATGAGGACGAAGAAGAAAAAGAAGAGGAACGAACAGCTGCTATCCTTGTTGCTGAAGAGGGTCGTGGGCTCATCGTGCGGGGGGATGGGATACCATTATTGCAACTTCAAGTTGAACCAGGTACGGACCATTTAAACAAAAATGAATTGACCTCCTCAACTCGATTTTGGACCAGGCACTACACATCTACTAGTAGGTTCATCAAGTACCCCGAACGCGATGCCTTCTTTCCTAGCAAATACCCTGCCTCAAATCTGTAATACCCTTCTTGCTCTAGACATATCCGCCAATTTTCTCGTCGCCGTTCCACCTGCTCTCGCCTCTTGTACTTGTTTGGAAGAATTAAATCTCGCATCAAATCCTCTCCGTGTCCTTCCCGTCTTCCTTTCTCACCTCACTTCCCTTCGCGTCCTTATCGCTGACTCGACTGGGATCAGCACTCTCCCCGAAACTTTCAGTGAGCTCGATAAGCTACACACACTTAGCGTGCGACGGAACAAGATGCACGCCCTGCCCAGCTGGCTATGCCTTCTATTCTCATTGCAAACGCTATATGTCGATGGTAACCCATTCCAAGGACCTTGGAAAGCTTTGGTTGATCCTCTACTCGCCAAAGTTCCGATGACACCGATGTATCCACCGTCGACTCCAATGTGGCCTTTACCATCTGCGAGTCTCCCTGGGTCATCCGCAGGCACAGAAACAGATGTGGGAGATTTTTCAGATCCCCCAACTTCTGATGGCCGATTCGCTATGTCGCCCGAAGAAGAGGACACCATCATGCCCGACCGCGCTCCATCTTTACGTGCCACAACGGTACCCAGCTCTGCGGTAGACAGTGAAGAGAAATCACTTGCCGTAAGGCATGGTCTGACTCGGACACGCACTGCCCCGAATCGTGTCGCCTACAATAAATCCCGTGTTATCAACGGCACGTCGATGATCGACCACCCGGTCCCTGCCTCTGCGCACCAACTCTCGTCTAAGCCAGTGGAAGACTCGGGATACTTCGGAGATCAACGAGAACTCCGCAGAATGAGGAGTGCAGGCGAGATCCGTGGAAATCTGTCTACTGAACCTCCTGCGCTGGATGGCGTCCTCTTGAATCCGTCGACAGCGAGTTCAGTCAGACCTGGCTTCACTCAATACGGTTCATCGGCCTCCAGTTCGAATTTGCCCAACGTCCAGGTGGATCCGGATCTGGTTATTCCACAACGTCTTGCGAGTTTGAGTGTTTCATCCAGAGGGGCGAGTAACTCAAGACCAGCTTTCACACAGTCGTTATGGGATAATATCTCAGAGAGTGGAGACGATCTAACTTCTCCCGAGTCTAAACGCACATTTTCGGCGAACAATTCGAATACTTCTGGACGCAATTTTGTGCGGGAGAACCGACAATCACACGCAGAGCAAAGTTCTACTGAAAGGCACAGTACTCTCAGGTCCAGGGATGGGAAGGACAAGGGTGGCCGTAAGTGGGGATTTTTGAAGAAGATGTCAATGGGCAAGATGAGGTTAGATTCTCCTACATCCTCGGGGCGCTCAACGCCTATGAACATCAGTGGTCCATCCCCGAACTCTCAACCTTCTTACAGCCGAGTTGCGAAGCCCGATTCACCATCTGACCCTTCAACCTCGCCTCGCATCAACATGCGGATTTCGACTACCGGTGCACTGGGCGCCTTGTCTATCGGCCCGGCATCCACTCCCTCGCTACACACTATCGAACGAAAACTATCTAACAATGCCCTAAAAGCAGTTCAGCATACTGCTGCCGTTCCGTCCCCAGGCGGTCTTGTTCCTACCACTTCCAAAAATTCTAAAGCAGCCAAACGCAGAAGCTTTCTGCCTATTGACACCCCTCCCCTTAATATCCCCGAGCCTTCAACCTTCGTCCTCGGACTCACAGCCTCGAATGACGATGATGCTGACGATGCGAAGAAAATGGCAAGTTCTATCCCTGATGTTGCCGAGCTTTCTCGGCGAGAAGAAGAAAAGCTACGCGAATCCTCGACGAGAGCACTACGATCAGTCATGGCATACCTGAAGGACATGAACGACCTCAATCAGACTCAGACAAACTCGCCTTCCACGTACGGTTCTTCTGATGAAAACGCCGGTGGTGCTTCAAGATCCCGTCGGCCGACCATTGTCGATCGAGGCGTTTCGGACGGCTCAATATCGAGGTCTGGTTCCTCTGGACAGCTTCGGTCTATGGAAGCGATGGCTGGATTGCGCGATGGGAACACAACACAAACAATGAGTGTCGCCACAACTGACAGCAGCGGCTCAGGTTCAGGAGAGGAGCGAAAATTCAAGGATGACAGATCCAAGCGGGCGATGGTTGTTCGGGAAATCGTAGAGTATGTTCTTTGCAAGGGTAGACTTTGCATGATACTCATCTTATTCTGTAGGACGGAACGAACGTACGTGAAAGGCTTGGCAGAGCTTGTAGATCTCTACATTAAACCTGGTGCCGCCCCGGTCAATATGCTGAGTGGAGTCGGGTCTAACAAAGACACTGTGGTCCCTGCTGCCGAACGGAAAATTGTGTTCAATGGACTCGATGCCTTATTTTCTTTCCACAAAGACAATTTTTTGCCTGCACTCGAAGTGGCTGCAGCTCCAATGATGAAGCCTGCTGCAGTCTTGCAAGAGGCAGATTCTGATGGTCAACTGTCGCTGAATGTGGGCAGAGCGGTTGCAAGCATGTTCATAAAACATGCAGCATTTATGAGGATGTATTCGAGTTATATCAAGTATGGATCGCTATTCCGCTCATTCATTCACTTTATGCTGACCATTTATTCAGCAACTTTGACAATTCCCTACAGCGTGTCAAATACTGGTCATCAGATCGTCTTACACCTGGGAAGGAAGGTTCCCCGTCTGCGATGTTGCCTGGGTCAAGTACGACCCAACTCGTCGGACTTGGCTTGACCATGTCTGCAGTCTCAAACGCTGGGATGACAGATTCAGGCTCCTTATCCTCAAATGGAATGACCAATCTCACGACGAGTCAGAAGAAGCGCATCAAGTCCTATCTCAAACGGTGTCGGATGAGCCCGCGTCATTCCCAGCTGAATTTAGAAGGATACTTGCTCCTCCCTGTTCAACGAATACCACGATATCGATTATTAGTAAGCCGCATCTCATTTATGTGCCCCGACAAAGCTGACATCAGCCAAAGCTGGAGGAACTTGTGAGAAGCACTCCGCCGTCCAATGGTTACGTCGAGGATCCTTTGGATAAAGCGTTGGTCGAAATTACTTCCCTTGCCAACAGCATGAACGAGGGAAAGCGAGAGTCTGAATCGCGCCGCAAACTTGTTCAATGGCAATCCAGGATCCGTGGACGATTCCCTAGTCCACTCGTGCAACCACATCGGTCAGTCTTACTTAATTTGATGATTACTCATTGTGTTGAAGAGTCGTCAGTCGCCTCATCATGGATGGACCGCTGCTGCTCACTCGCGTGGTTCGCAAAGCAATGGTGTCATTTGAAGTGTTCAACGCATTGGGTGAAACGTCGACTGTGCAAGTGGACTGCTTAGCGCCTGAGTTGACACCTCGGACGCTTGTTGGTATCTTGTGCAATGACCTACTTGTCTTATGCCGAGACCCCTCTGAGGGCAAAGATTCGTCATCTCCAGTAGACTTATGGGCCGTACTGCGCATGCAGACTCTGCCACAGCCCGCCAGTATTGTCCATGGCAACGGTGAGTAGCACCAATTTTTTGGGGTCCCAAATAGCCAACTCACCACTCATTTCTACAGCTCTCCGCCTCGTCGATAACAAGGCCATTCTGTACTTTGATGCTCCTTCTCCGTCCGACGCACTGAATTGGTACAGAGGTATTGTCCTTCAACAGTCATTGCTTTTCAGCATCATACTTAAACGATTTTCTCTCAGCTATCAACCTTCATATCCCCGACTCCAAAGCATAGATCATATTATTTAATTCTTTTATTCAATGGTGCTCCCCAGTCGTTGCAAGTCGTTCTTCATATATTCCTACCCTAGTTTATCTGACCTGCACAAAATTATATTCGACCGCCGAGCGTTGTCGTGTCCCTTCCTTCTGCATTTCTCCTTTCACATCCACAACTCTCGTTCTACATGTATTTCTCCTTTACATGTATTTTAAGCATCATCGCATCATCGTGTCGATAAACGGCTTACCACCAGCACTCGCTTTTCCTTCAGCAAAGGTACCTACCTGATCATACACGTCTGTCGGTTCTGCATCGTCATCACCAGCGAGAAGTCTACGACAAATTCTTAACCCAACAATCCTTAGGATTTTGGCATCATAGAGGACCGGCGTGGATTATTCAATGGACATGAGTGCGTCAATATTGACGGTCGTCGATAACGGTTTCGCAGTAGCATGGCCGAAGAACTCGAGAGAATGTGACACAATTAAAACAGTTTGAGCATACTTATCCCTCGCCGCCAAACATATTTACAATGCAACGCGGGTTTGCAGTTCAAAAGGTGTTACTAGTCAGTTACGATTACAACTAGAGTCATAATGGCGTACAAGATATAAGAATGAAATAGAGTTCATGATTGAAGACGGCAGCTATCCCATAGCCTCGAACGAGCTGGGTTACTCACTGTTACTCATTGATCGACCACGAAAGCGCTCAGCTGTCCATACCGCGCAAAATCTGCTAAAATCCGGGCCTTTTGGTAGGGTGCGGCTCTGGTGCGGCTCCGAGTCTCGATCGCATCGCGGACGTTGTTTGATTCTTCACTGGATGCCCAGCGGAATACTGAACATGAGCTCACTCAGCTCACTTCACTTTGTAGCTATCACCTCCCACGTCTGATGAACTGTCGTACCAAAGCCAGTCTCCCGTGCACCTTCCATCAGCAACCTGGCTAGCATTTCATCTGCCGTGCTCAGCGATCGTCGGGGATAGAGAAGTAAAGGAGCTGGGAGAAGGCAGACATCAGGAATTGCACGATGCCCTATCACCCACTAAACACCGAAGAGCCGAGGAACTGTGTGCTACATAAGCGTTATGAAGCTTTATTGAGAACAAAATCATCCTAAACAGTACGAATAAGGTGCTGACTTCATGTCCCTCCCAATCCACCCGGGCAACGAACATTCCATCCACTGCCAGTAGCAGGCTGGGTCATTGACTATAAGTTTAACCCAACATATATACAGAACAGTGCCTTGGCCGATAATTTTATAAAGCTTCCTGCCCGATAACAGATACGTCCGTCTCAGTCTCCAGAGTCCAGACGAGCTAGATATCTCGGCAAACTCAGTTCACTTTTGGCTTGTCGCAAAGTGCGCTCGAGATAAACAAGCTTCGCAATTATATCATCGATTGGCCCGAAGTTGTATTATTGAGAAGGAATGACAGCTGGAAATTGGTGGGAAATGATGTGTAAAGGAGAAAGGAGCTCCCGGGCCCCGGTAGGCCGGCGCTACTTGATTACTGTGCCAAAGCACCTGGCAGCGCAGAGCTGCGCAGGCCTCACCTTCAGCACTGTCAACAATCCATGAAACTAAACACCCCATTGCCTCAGTCCTTGGTAAACTTCGTTGTGCCCTATGTCTTTGGCCTTTTTGCTGATCAGTCTTGTTATGATGTCAGCCGAAAGAGTGTGCAAAGGCTGCCAAGATATGTGCGTTTGCGAGTGCCGTCAGTTACAATTGTTGGTTGACCTGTCTTTTCCCGGACCAGTCAACTCTTTTGTCGATAGCGGTAACAATGGTCTCGACGGCGTGCGTGATTCTCTCCTGGAGGCGGGGGAGTGTCGGACTGACCAGAAATGTCCTCAGGTCATCCCTCGAAGTGTGCTCGAAAACGCCAAAGGCTTCGCCATATTTACCATCATCAAAGCTGGCTTTCTGTTCAGTGCAAGAGCTGGAAGTGGCATTGTTATTGCCAAACTGGAAGACGGCAGTGAGTACTAGTATTGAACCACCCTATGTTTATTTATGCTGATGTGCCGTGACACTAGCATGGTCTGCACCTTCGGCAATTGGCACAGCAGGATTAGGAGTGGGCGGTCAGGCAGGTGCTGAAATGACAGACTTTCTAGTTGTTCTTAATTCGCGCTCTGTGGGTCAACTTTAGTCCTTCGCTGTAAACGATTTCTGAATGGTTTTGTTCGTTCATCTGCAGGCCGTTGTGAGTGACCCGATTTATTCTTGGCCCTCTCTTCCTGAGTATGTGTTGCAGAGATCATTCATGTCTGCAGGCTCTTTGACATTAGGAGGCAATATGAGTATCGCTTTCGGGCCCCTCGGACGTAATGGAGAGGCCACTGGCTCGATTAATTCAAGTGGTAAAATGGCTGCCATGTCCGTGGGCTTCCCACCCTCTATATTCCTCTTTGCTGACACTGTAAATTACAGGTACAGTTATTCGAAGACGAGGGGACTATTCGGAGGCGTATCTGTTGAAGGCTCTGTCATAGTCGAGAGACAAGATGCCAACTCTATTGCCTACAAATCAGACGTCTCTGCCAAACAATTGCTGAGCGGCTCAGTAGATCCGCCGGAATGGGCTTCTTCTCTCATCAGGACACTCGAATCCTGTACTGGAATGCCCGGCAGTCGAAAGTGGATAAACGACGGAAATCACGACTTTCGTTCTAACTACGCATTTGGTGGTGGGGTTGGTAGTCCAGGAAATGAGAATGGACCGTCCGTGAAAGGCGGGAAGAAGAAAAAGGCACAGGATAATCCCTTTCCCCCGCCCTCCTGGGGTCAGAGGACAGATTCTGGCTCTTACTTCCAGCCAGAATTTCCCGATGAATTTGGAACGCCTACGACAACGCCAAGAGCATGGAATAGTTTTCGTGATAAAGCGGACCCTTTTTCCACAGCCGATTTCGATACCCACTTCGAGTCTGACTTTTCCCCAAATGATCAACAAACTTCTAGCCAGCTCTCTCGTTCTCGAGACTCCGCTGCTATGAATAACGGATTTTCTTCCGGTCCGCTATTTGACTCGTTGCCATCCTCCGACTTCACTCAATCAACCATGTCACCCAAATCGACTGCTCATTCCCGGTCAATGAGTGCCGCATCTCCATTCTCTCATGGTAGCTTGTCTTCTACAAATCCTTTTATGTCGAATGGAGGAAGTGGCTCTACATCACATCAACGCAGTTTCAGTTTGGCGCACGCATCGTACATCACGCCCAAACCTGAATTGACAGCCCCATTGTTGCCGGAAGATGGAATTGCACGGGCCATTGCTTTGTATAACTTCGAGGCTGTCGAGGTTTGTGTTTTATTCTATGTTTGGCTCGTGAATCGACATCAGTTGACGATGTCAATTTTTTTGGATAACAGTCTGGTGATCTATCATTCTCGAAAGGCGACGTCATTATTGTCACCCAGAAAAGCGAGAGCAGCGATGATTGGTACGTACCGAGTGCGCTGTCATAATTCATGCTGATCTTAAATTTATTTTCATTGCAGGTGGATGGGAAAGCTGCACGGCGCAGAAGGCATTTTCCCCGCAAATTTCGTTGAAGTAGTTTAGTTGACTGGTCTCTCATATGGTCTCGTTCAACACTCATCATTGTACTCAGCATTTTATTTGTAGCCTTGATACTATCTGGATCTATTTCTTTTGTAGAATACGTGGTTCTGCGCTCTGTACAACACGATAATTTGTTCTATCGCCCAGTTTAGATTCTTTATGTAGAAACAACTAATAATTAATAAGGTTCAGCCCCTTTGCATGCCATGAGTGGTCAAACTCAACCTTACACATGCCTAAAGCCGGAAAAAACAAATATTATGCCGTGAAGCTGGGTCGAGAGGGACCTAAGATATACCATACTTGGGACGAGGTGAGCTCATGCAATTAATGTATCCTATGTCCGTGTGCAAACGTTAACGCGGCCGCTTGCCGAAGTGTAAAGCCAACGCAAGTCACTTGTTTACATATCTCAAACGTCTTTATCCCTGTAGCTCACATTATGTGCAGGTATCTCGTTACCCTGGCGCAGTTCACAAAAGCTTTACTTCACAAAAGCAGGCCGAAGATTGGCTCAAGGCGCCCATGATAAGTATGTTCCCATGACACTAATGTCATCTAAAGTGCTTATCCTATAACGTGATCCAGTGTCTGTGAGCTCACCGCGGAACATAGTACTGCCGGAGGACCTACGATCTAATGGTTCAAATAATCAAATGTCGACAAAGGCACTCTCAAATTCCTCAGGCGTTCCGGTCCATGATCGTTTTCTCGCGCAGAAAGCCCATCCTTCGACACCTCTCGATGTAGACGCTGTCTCATGGAATGATACATCACAACGGTTAAGCTTGTCGCCAGAACAGACCAAGGTTCTGCAGATGGTGCAGCAGGGGAGAAATGTGTTCTTCACAGGCTCGGCAGGTATGCAGCAATCACTCAAGTTGATGGTATACCATTACGAACCAACTTGCTACAGGCACGGGTAAATCAGTACTACTCCGGGAGATTATCAAAATTCTTGGAGGCGGTGCATCGTCCACACTAGGTATCACTGCGTCCACTGGCATAGCGTCTGTCAATATCGGAGGAACAACACTGCATTCATGGGCTGGTATCGGTCTTGGCCAGGAACCTGAAAAGACCTTGGCGGGAAAGATTCTTGGCCAGCCACTACTTTCGAAGGTCAGAGAGCGTTGGCAAGATGTGCAAGCCTTAATCATTGACGAAGGTGCGCATTTTCCGAAATATTTTATTTGCTCAGCTCATTCGTGACGTACAGTCTCCATGATTGACGGAAATCTATTCGATAAGCTTGTATGTTTCAAATCGCTACCAACTCTGATTACCGCCTTGCTAAATTATATTTATCATGCAGGAATACATTGCTCGAACATTGAGAAAGAGTTCTGCGCCCTTTGGAGGCATACAGGTTAATCAGAACACACTTTAGACATCAACTTATACTGAGCCGCGTTTAGTTGATTCTTAGTGGTGATTTCTGCCAACTCCCTCCGGTACCAGAACGTAGGAATGGGGCTTCGATACCACCTACTTTTGCATTCGATGCAAACACATGGCACCAATGTGTTGGGGCACCTATCACGTTGACTAGAGTGTTCCGACAAAAGGACCAAGCCTTCGTAGACATGCTTAACGCCATGCGTTTTGGTGAAATGGACGGACCAGCTATTGAAGAATTCAAGAAGTTATCCCGTCCTGTAATTTATACTGATGGGATAGGGCCTACTCAACTGTATTGTCACAAGCTTCCTCTGTTTCTGACCTTCGACTAATATTGCATCTTTAGCTATCCTACAAGGCAAGAAGTCGATACAGCGAACCAGACCCAATTGAATAAACTTCCCGGCGAACCGCACACTTATCAATCAATGGATCTTCCAGGTCACGATTCCAAAGGGGAGAGAGTATCCGAGCAGACAATGGAGCGACTTCTTGAGCGACTGATTGCCTCCAAGACGATTAGCCTCAAGGTGGGCATCAACATTCATCAATATGTCGTATGTTTCTATGATGACGCCGACTTGCTTCCGTGGAGATCGGAGCACAGGTAATGCTCATCAAAGTACGTTTTCTCCGGCGTTACTGCTACGCTGGGTTGGCGCTGACTCTACATTCGTCGCTTCAGAATTTGATACAAGGCGAACTTGTCAATGGATCCGTCGGACAAGTAATTGCATTCAGCACATCCAGCGAGGCGCAGAAAAATCACACCGATATCGCACAAGTAGATGATGCTAAAGATTCGATTGCTGCCCAAAGAATTCGCAGTCGTGCTGCTCAGAATAATCGTGTTTGGCCTGTTATCCGTTTCACTAATGGAAGGGTTATGCTAATCGTTCCCGTTGAATTCACGGTCAACAATGCACAAGGCGAAAGAGAAGCTTCCCGTGAACAGGTAAGGTTTGATCATTCAACCATCCCTATTCAAAAGGTCGTCGATCTACTCTGATCAATGGTAGATTCCACTAATCCTGGCATGGGCTTTGAGCGTGCATAAATCACAGGGACAGACACTTGAGAGAGTTAAAGTTGACTTGGGGCGTATATTTGAGAAGGGTCAAGGTGAGTGAGAAGCAACAACCCAATGTGACACCCAGTTTAACGCGAACGACAATCATTTAGCCTACGTCGCTCTTTCTCGGGCGACGAGTATGCAGACGCTTGAGGTACTCAACTTCCAACCCAAAAAGTTGGTCATAGCAACGCTCTACCGTAACGTACACTGATATAACACCTTTCAGAGTCATGGCTCATCCGCGTGTGCTCGCCTGGCACAGGGAATTTGAAGATGGGATGCACTATAATGACGATGATCTGGGTGACGAGATGGATAATGATGAGGCCATGATGAGCTATTACGACAGTTAACGTTAACTTAGGATGCACGCTACATAGTCGCATTTGAAACAACTTTGTATATGAGGGATCTCGATCGATCACTATTTCCAAATTTGTCGAGCGCGTTTGGTTGAATCAAATTCTCTGTTGACTTATGCCACTGACTACGCGATTTTACGCTGTGCGATCTGGCCGATATGGGCCTCAGATTTGCAATAATGTCGAAGAAGTACGTTTCTGAAATTCAAAACACGAACAAAAAACTCATTGCGGGTGCCCACCTAACATTAGTTCCGAGCTGCCGTTGGTCTGCTTTTATGGTGCATAGCTGACCGTTGACCAAGAAGATGTTTATGACAGACATTGAACCATAGTGGGTACACGGCGAAATGCTTTGTCGATTTTGATGACGCCAAAGCGTGGCTTAATGGGGAGCTCGGGTCACAAGCAGCCAGGAGTCCGCGAAGTAGGTCTGCTATGTTTGGAAATATTAATATTGATCATGCTGACCTTGATCTAAGAGTCTGATATTAATGACGCAGCGAAACACAATGAGATGACCATAGATCCAAGCCCTACCCCTGCACAAACGATCCTTGGGATGCCATCATCACCTAACCAACGTCCCCGTGTTCGGCGTTCGTACCCTGCGTCCACCACAGAATGGACTGAGTATACATCACCGCTCAGGAATGCTCAGGTCAATTTCTATTTCGATTCGACTGGTGAACGATCACTGCCAATGAGTAAGTCTCACCATGAACAGCTTGTCTTCCCGAAAATTACATATATCCATTAATGGCAGATGCTAGCGAAGCTCGTATCGCGGACAAGATAAATTTGTCCAACGTGAGCAGTAATAGTGTCTTAGCAACCGAACAGACAACAGGTGGAACATATCCTCCGTCAAACGATATCGTCCTCTCACCAGAGCAAAAGCATGTCCTGGACTTAGTTCGAGCAGGCAAAAAGTGAGTTTGCTTTATTTCTATTTGTTACTTATCTGTAGTGTGGTGAGGTCTCAGTGTACTGAATCTTCACGAACAGTGTTTTCTTTACTGGTCCTGCAGGTACTCAGGGTGTCTCAATGGCTATCACGACTGTGCTGATGTCTTGCAGGTACCGGAAAATCTGTTCTTCTCCGAGAAATCATCCGTTTGCTACACGATCGCTTACCGGAGTCCATTGCCATCACTGCCTCGACCGGAATTGCAGGTCTTAATATCGGTGGCAGCACTGTACACTCATTTGCTGGTATTGGTCTGGGTAAGGAATCTGCGGATGTGCTTGCGTGCCGGATAAAAAAATCGTACTTTGTTCGGAAAAGATGGCTCGATACTTCAACATTGATTATCGACGAAAGTATGTGCCACTTTCCTGGTGTGAATAACATGGCGTAGACTCATTTGATGACATCCAGTTTCTATGCTCGACGGAACCTTATTCGACAAGTTGGTAAGCATATCTTCACAGTCTCTTTCTGGGCTTGTGAATTTAACACCGCGTAGGAATACATTGCGAGATATGTCCGCCAAAAGAACATCCCATTTGGAGGTATACAATTAGTACTGTCTGGCGATTTCTTTCAATTGCCGCCTGTTCCCGACCAAATTAATGGAGTTCCAATGCCGGCTACTTATGCATTTGATGCTGAAACGTGGCAGCAGTGTGTTGGTAGACCTGTTGTGCTGAGCCGTGTTTTCCGACAGAAAGATAATGGTATGCCACGTGTTTATTCCGATTGTTAAGCTCATGCTCAATGGCTCAGATTTTGTCCAAATGCTATCGGCAATGAGAGTTGGTCAATTAAGTTCTCGGACTATCGCACAGTTCAGACAGCTTTCTCGGCCACTCGTCTACGATGACGGTATCGAGGCTAGTATGCTGTGAGTATATCTTCTAGTGTTTTCCCTTCTGTTCTCCAAGTTCTTATATTTTCTCGACGAGATAGTTTTCCTTTACGAGCTGAAGTGGAAGGGTGCAATAATCGGCGCTTGAACGAGCTTATTGGTGATACCCAGTTATACCAAGCCATGGACAGTCGGGGCTATAACGCGAAGGGTGAGCCAATAGATAAGGACATCGCCCAAAGATCGCTCGATCGGTTGGTTGCTTCTCGTGAAATTTCGCTGAAGGTGATGCTAGAGATTATTCTCTCACATTCGTTTCCCCTCGCTCACCCGGACTCGTAGGTGGGAGCGCAGGTTATGCTGATTAAGGTGAATATTGGAATAATATTTATCTCCATGCTCTTACCCATTGGTTTCATAGAATATAGTGCAGAAGCACCTCGTGAACGGTTCGCTTGGCAAAGTGACCGAGTTTCTGACGACTTCCGAAGCCTTAAAGCGAAATATCGTAATAGCAACACTGGACAAGAAAGGCAAAGATACTGAAGGCATTGAGGTTCATCCGAGGCAATTAATACCTCTACAGGAGCATGTCTTTCGCAATGATCAATTTTGGCCGCTGGTTCGCTTCACGAACGGCATGGAATTGTTATGTGCCCCAGTTGAGTTCTCAGTAGAGGGCCTAGTGGGTAACGTGGAAGCGCATAGGTTGCAGGTACCTCTAATTCTCGCTTGGGCTCTCTCAATCCATAAATCCCAAGGTCAAACTCTCTCTAGAGTCAAAGTGGACCTTGATCGTATATTTGAGAAAGGGCAAGGTGAGCATTAATAACTGCGCTGAATCTCCGCACAGATCTCATCTTTATATAGCATATGTTGCTCTGTCGCGTGCGACCACTTTAGAAACACTGGAGGTCATCAATTTCCAGCCATCTAAGTGAGTATCGGTATTCTATAGAACCTGGGACGATGCTGAACATCAATCTAGGGTTATGGCACACCCCCGAGTGATTTCTTGGCAGCAGACGTGGATGCCAAGCGTAAACGAACCTCCATCTCCCTCGATTCGTGAGGATGAAGATACAGAGATGGATTGCGAAGAAGCTATTGAGAGATCTCGCTCTTCATGGGATCTATCACAATGGGCTCGTGACCTTCCTCCGTGATGACATCAGAGCATAAGTGACTCGATGTGATGTAATCGACACTAGCAGTGGCCCGTGCCACAGGCTCCCATATGTAGCGGAGACTCAACATGTGTAAATGAACGAGCAAAATGTGCACTGCAGAGTAGGTGGCAGTTCAGTCACGTGATCTCTCGATGATCGCTTCTCCTGTTGTCGTAGTTCTACATATTCTCTTCCAATACATTTGTTCTGGCCCGTTTCGCACTGCTCCATACATTTAACAGCTACCGTGTTGTGCTATGAAAGAGGCAGTTTCACATGAGATTAGATTAGCACAGTATGCTGAAGCTTCCCTTTTCAACAACGACAAACAAATGATAATATTCGGAGTCATTACTCCGAGTCAATGCTTTCTATTGCTCATGTCTAAACATCCCAGAAGCAAAAGGCAGCGTACTGGCCCCCCCGCATTTGGAGAGGCATCCGAAGCAGATTCGCCTTCAGCACAGAATAACATCCCTTCGTCTTCAGCGTTATCCACCAGGAATATTTCGCCTATTACTGTACCAGCACTCACCACATTATGTGCTCGCGTATTTGTAGCCAACTTGGTAAATCTATCTAAACACGAGCGTACATGGAAGCCTACACGCAGACGGCTCAAGGCGCTACCTGACGCGTTGGTGCCCAAAATATTCGCGATGCTCAGAGCGTCATGCCCGACGGTCTTGAACAACCCGTTCATCGTAGCGGTAAGTGGGCTGTATTTGAACACTTGCCGTTATACGACATTCTGATGATATTGAACGCAGTACTTTCTCAGAGGACCATCCGTCGTTTTGACAAATGATTTACCTGATTTGAAGGAATCGACAATCTCCGCCATCCCGTCTACCGTGCCAGGATCGACACTGAGTCAATTAGAACTTGCCGGATTTGACAAGTTCCCAGATTCGCGCTTTGCGTCTACCTTGAAGCCATTCACATCTCTGCGTGTACTCGTTTTACGGTAAATCTGAATCGTCCGGAATGGACTTACATGTATTCATCACCTGAGTAGCGGATGTTCCAAAGTTGGGCCCAAAACAATCGTTGCTGCAGCAAAATGTTGCCCTCTCCTTACTGTGGTCAACCTGAGTTACACCTCGGTGACTCCAGCATCTCTGGTGCCATTGGCCCTTGCTTGTTCTCATCTAGAAGTTCTCAAACTCGCGGGTATCCCAAACTGGGCTAGTGCTCATTATATGTGCAATGCTACAGCTGAACTGAAACAGGCAATGAGTCTAGACAGATGCAACCTTTGCCAAATTTCTCGCTGGCGTCGCTCTGTACAAGGATTTCAAACTCCAAAACCTCCGCACATTGAAACTTCGCCAAACCTCCCTATCTGACTCCTCTCTACATCCCTTGATGTCCCTTTGTCCGAGTATTCGGCGCCTAGATCTATCGTTCACACTCGTTCTCCACCCGCTGCTCCTTTTTCAATCTCCCAACACGGTGTTGCTGGAAAAGCTGTCCCTCACGTCTACACGTGTCTTGAGTAATGATATGCTGGCTACCATATCTAAACTTCCCCAGCTAAAGACACTGTCACTTGGAGCACTTGGCGAGCGTCAAGGTTCGAGCGCAGCGATGGGTAACGCGTCTGCCTTGACCATGAATAACGATAGCCTCGTGCGTCTGACGGATATTCTTGAAAATTTCCAACATCTCGAATCCGTCAGTCTGGTTGGAAACGCTAAGCTAGGTTTGACTGAACGGGTGGACGGGGCTCTATTGGATTTTATTAGTCGTGTTGGCAGAAAATGCAAGGTTCGTGGAAACCAAACTTAGAGATGGAGTAGATGCTGAGATCTTGTTGTAGTCATTGAACTTAGCAGGAATCCAATCGCTGCGTTCTGCCTCATTGGCAGGTCTAGTCCCGGACACAGCGGAACAAGGACCACCGCAGCTCTGTTCACTTATTCTTAATCACACTAATGTGGACGATGAGGCGGCGCCATTCATTTCGTGTTGCGTATCTCTTGGGACACTGGGAGTTGGCAGCACGAAGTTCACTAGTGAAAACCGTCTCTTTATAAAATGAATTATCCTAATGCACTTTCATCTCTAGGTGCAGGACTGTTACCCATTATCGATGCTTGCACCAAATTGGAGAAATTAGATCTCACAAGTTGCCGTGGGGTTAAAGTCGTCGATCGCAGGCGATTTTTCGAGGTTAGTCATTACCTGCGCGATATTGGACTGCACTAAGTATTGTTGCTACAGGTACGGGAGAACGAGCGGAAGGGATCTTAATTACATCACAGCCAGCAAATCACGTACCATTTGTACGACACTGTCCGCCTCGCGATAGACGGACTTTGGCGCATTTGCCGATCAACCATTGGCTGAGCACAGCTACCCTCAGCCTTAGAGTCGTGTCAATAATTAGTAATAAACAAGGAACAAGGAAATCCGGAAAAAAAAACCCCCCCCAAGGATCTACGAATAATTTGAAATGATCCACTCTGTTTCTTAAGCTCTGGTGAATATACAAGCATTTCCGAGTCGGCAACTCCAGCTACCGCCAATTGGGCAACAAATGAGCAATAATGTATGCTCTGTTTCCAAGCGCAAAGATACAGGGACTTGCGGGCCGGCAATGTGTTTGTTGACTAAATCGTTGAGTGACAAGTTGCGAAGACAAAGAGGCGAGCGCTAAATCGCCTTCCATTTCCGAAATAAGTACGTCCAGTTTCCACACTCTTGTCCTCGTTCCCCTTGTACCCTTTTTTTGTTATTATACTTACGTCCCATCAGCATCAGGCTTAATTATTCCACCATCGTGGACACATACGCTCTCTTTTGTTCGGTCTTTAATACCTGCCTCGCGACATGTCCCACCTAGACAGTCTAGCAGGTCTTGACTCAATGGTTCTACACATCAACTCTCATTCAAACCCATCCCCTACTCTGTCTAATACAACGGCCACTCTGGACGTTGGTTCCTATGTTCTCGTCCCTCCAAAAAAGAGGAAGCTCGAACGGGCGAGGCGCACACCGCTGGCAGACAAAACACCGTCTTTCAATATTGTATGTTTCCGACCCCCTTAGAATCCCACCTTGACTCATTCCATTGGCTCATGAAATAGAATGGCAGCCATGGACTTAGCTCTGTTATTCCTTGCAAACCGGATGTATCGATTTATCAGGACAGTGCGAAGACACATCCCAGTCCGGTCGCAAACCGGCCTCCCTCCAGATTTCCTTCATTCAGACCCCTTCCGCCTATGCCGGAATCCTCGCCTTTGCGAACCTCTTTTCTGGACTTCTCCCTCCATTCTGCCACTCCTTTACCCGAGGCCTATTCGGAGGCCAAGCTATCAGCCACTCCTTCATCCATTTCACCAAAACGATCCTGCGCGAACTTGACACGGGACCAATCAAAATGTGTCAATGTCGCTCCTTCGGCAATTCACGATGAACCGTTTCTCATTCCCGCTTTTCAACACCCAAACAGCCCATACGTACCATGGGCACCTCCTATCAGACGCAGAATCCTCAAGCCTCTTATGTCTGGATCCCGCGGTTCTCTTTTGTCGAGTTACCATTCTCGTTCTGTCTCGCGCAGCGGCGCAAGAGCTCCTGAACCTGCAGAGACTCCTGAGCCCCCTCAACGTTTGAATCCAGCATCGAAAGGTTGGAAACAGCTTCGACAGACCATTTCGCACAGTTTCAACCGCGTTACAGCGCATCTTGGCCCATTGAAGCCGCCTTTCAAATCCAAAAAAACCATTTCTCCTTGCACGCCCACCTCGCATGCGATGCGAACACATTCTGTCTCACACGAGGACACATTTTTCATAGCAAACTATTCGCCTTCTCCCACCTCACCTTTGGCTGTCCTTTCTGGACCACGCATTTTCACACCGTCAATAGCTTCTTTAGCTTCATCTGATTCTGCTACTTTGGCGGCGTGGCTGGCCGCACGCCAACGAGTTTCGCTCGACGTGCGGGACTATGATCCAGGTAGCCTAATGACTTTGGAGGAGTACGAGAGGGTCGGAAGTTGGTTGGATTTATCTGGAGATGGAAGAGTCGATGGAAAGTGGGTATGTGGCGTGCCTGGATGTGAGATACACGCACGGCATATGCTCATGCATGGTGGCCAAGTCACAACTCTTGATTTCTCAGCAGGGAAAGAGAGCTTGATCCAAGAGCCTTCGATCAGCCCATTGCGGCGCAATGCGCCGTCTCCTGACTCTCCTCGGCATAGATCATCACCGCAATTCCGGGATCGCAATAGCTCGACGAGGGGCATGCATACCACGCATGGTGACAGTAGCCTTTTGTCCTCGAGCTTGTCAGATCGGCGCGAATGGGAGATGAGTATGCCAGGTGGCTGGACATTCTAATCTCAGTCTCAGGCTAAATCTCCGATTTATTCATATCGCACTGGACGCCCCTGATACATAAACTATTCACCCTATCAAATCCAAACATACATCCCATGCAACACTGTCTTTTTTTAAATTCACCGCAACTATTTCATCAAGCACGCGCTGATCATATACCCGCATAGACCGGCGTCCCCGCATAATATCCGCATTTCTCAAAAGACGATGTACTAGACTAGAATGCATAGACTGCAAACGCTCGGAATACTTAGTCGTATATAGTGGATTTGTACCTGTATACATATTGTCAATGTAGTTGTTGCCTCGAACCGCTTTGCCCTTGTCCGCATAAGGGAGCGTTGAAATGACCCTGTGGCTGTGATCGCTTTGTCTTTCGCGTTTTCGTATAAGTTGGTTGGCAAAATACAAAGGGCATGTCCCCCATAGTTATCCCCCGTCTTCAGCTATTCATACCACACACACCTTTTGGATGACCGATGCTCTCCAGCACTCGCGCCTTACAATTCGAGCCTCGTTTCCCGCCTTCGTCCTCGCGCACTCGGTCTTACAGACCTGCTCGATCCGGTTCATCGAATTACATGGACGCCACACAGGCATCAACCAGCAGACTGTCTACACCACCACCAAAGCAACTTCCTCCCATTCCATCCTGCATCTCCCCGTCATCTATATTCTATCAAGTTCTCACTGCGCCATATCGAGCACAAGCACATCCTGTTGTTTCTCCAAGTAATTCTATGGACCCTCACCATGCCGAACCATCTATCGAGTGGACGGGGGAAAATCCGTCACGCGACGACCAAACTGTTGGATCGAATGCCACCGGCTCAACATTCCAGGAACGTCACATATTTACACCGCATGGTCGCTGGGCTTGGGCAGATGGGTTGACCGTAAATGATACAGAAGAGTTGATGCAGCTGGAATGTAGGTCATCGTCATCTGCTGAGTTTCGCGAATCTCGTGTTTACAGTCCTGCCTTGCCAGCTGGAACAATGCGCTCTGCCGCCATCAAGAGAGGCACCCTTGGATCGCGTCGGATTACTTATATCAGCAAATGGTATGTGTACCAACTCTTTATCGCACAAATTTTACCGAATTTCGCGTTCCGCTAGCTGGAAAACGCTACAAATGGATAGGTGGCACGGATTCTGCCCAGAGGTGCGTCGAAAATATGTCTACAGTATTTTTCGCAAGTCTGACACCCGCTTTTAGCTCGTACTGCACAAGGAAGAAAATTACTTAAAACCTCTACAAGGTGACGTTCTGCCGTGGATCATTCGCGCGGACGTTTCACCTGGTGCTATCAACATTGCCATGGAGCCGCCACATCCTTCATTCTGGATCGAAGCCTCTCCAGATATGCCCATCGTACTCAAACAAAGGTGCATCGAGGCTTTTGAAAAGATTCATGCGCGTGGCGTCCTGCATGGCAATGTCGAACTACGCCACATGCTTATCGGGGGTGATGGTAAAGTCACCATCATTGACTTTCACATAAGTCGCGTATTGGTACCAAGGGCTGATGTCATGATATTGCCGGCTGAACCGAATGAATTTAAATTAGAGATGAGAAAAGTGAAGTATAAGCTGGATTATGCTAGGGCGAGGAAGAGGGAAACCGAGAAAATGAATAGAAGGGAAGAGCGGGATAGAAGGATTAGATTGCGTCAAATTGAAGGGGTCGAAGCGTATAACGAGGACATCATGGAGGAAGACATCGTCGATCCACCCGTCGAGATCCAGGACTGGAACGAAAATTGGGCAAATGCGACCGCCAATGCAATGCCAACGAGGTTCGTAATGCCAGGGCAATCCTCTGAAGCCTTCATGAAGGAGAGTCGCAGCTTTTTGGCTATCCTTGACCGTATGTCCAGGACATCATCGACGCGACCACACGGTGAGCGTCGGCAGGTTAGATTTTCCTCCGAAGTCACATCCGCGGCACCCGTCAACAGCATCCAGACTGAAGAATTCGTTGAGCCGTCCGTGGGTAGCTCCACTCATTCTTATGGCATACAAAAACGCAAGCGCTCTGAATCATCGACACCCACCCACGATACTCGTATTGCAAAACATCCTCGCCCTGATGGAACCCTGACCTCATCTACATCCATGGAAGAGGAAGAGGACGAACCCATCCACCCAGGTCTGTGTGCAGACCCCATCCTTGTTGACTACATGGCCAATCATGCTGTCGACAAGGATCGATTTACTCCACCGCGCGTTGCTCCGGATGTAGTTGAGCCTCCAAACACTATACCTACCAATCCCTCTCCTAGCTTCCCACCCATCAAAGTTCGCGATTTCGCGTACGAGCCTTACGACGGCCCTCGCGGCTACTACGCACCCTACCCTCTCATGGAATCTGTTGTCAGCCTTCACAGACGTCGATGGGTTCGACTCCAGAACGAACAACGGTGTACAGAGCTTGGTCTCCCTCCCCCTCGACGTTCGACCCCTCGAACTTCAAATACTTCAACTCGGAAACAGTCCAAGTCGGACAAACATATCATGCAGCTGGCACTGGGACTGAATACTATCAAACGCTTGACTGTGGTGGACACTGTACCAGCCAAACGGAAACGAGGTGACGAGGAGACAGAGATGTCGGAAGCGGATTTCGCTGACGATGACCGACGCGCCAAAAAAGTGTTAATGAATACAGACCGAAATGCTCGCCCCTTGTCTATCCCAGTGGCTGGACCTTCATCCGAACCGGTTGGCCCCCATCGTGTCCCAGAACGGTCGACGTTGCAACAAGCACGGGAACGGGGACTGCATGAAATCCTGGGGCCGAGATATGATCAACTCTTTCCTCCGGATAGAGTGACGTCACGGACCGCCTCATCCAAATGCCGTACAGCAGGTGACAGGATAGCATTCGCGACGCTCGGCAGACCTCCAAAAGGCAGATCCAATTCCAAGGCTGACGGCTCTTTGTCTACTGCAAATGAACGTGGAGCACCACACACAGGTCGTTCCATGATCAAGGCTTCACAATTCCGTGGAGCGACACCTCCCAGACGGAAGAAATCTCATCTTCCGGGTGTCTCTGATACATACCATTTTTCCGAAATACGAGCCGTGAGGCCAACTGACCGTTACACCTCTCCCTCAGAGGATGAAGTTGAAGCTATCTTGCTTCCATCACGTATGGCCGTCAGTCCCCCACCTCCCATAATCCCGCTGGGCAGTTGGCTGGGATTTCTGTTTCGCTGGATCCAATGATGCCTGGCTGTGGTCTTAACGGGGTGGTCACTCAGAAGCACACATAATATCCAATCTATATTCCATAGCCGCTTGCATTAAAAATTGATCATTTAGGCGAGGCCGATGGCAGTTGTTTCTAACTCTCAGTTCCACTGCAAAAACCCCAAGAGATGCCGGGACCTCATAGTGTGCTCGAGAAATTTTTTAGCTAGGGCCACGGTCCTGTACGCCTTTACTCGTGTTACTAAACGGCGAGATCAGAGAAGGCACAGCATGTGACATGTGACATATGAGACTCGAAACCAGTTTCTAACGGTATTATTAAAACCGAGGGAATACGCAATGTTTGATCTGCCAGTGAGTGAGCGGACGGAATATACGGTGCGT
>KN832987.1:512415-658423 GCA_000827315.1 Piloderma croceum F 1598
TCAACTGTCACTATTGTTGTTGTTGTTCAGGTCACACCTAAAGGGGCTTATATATATATTTGAGCTCGCCTCACACTTTTAGACTCGAAACCAGTCTCTATCAGGTACTATTTAATCCGACAATGTTTGAACCTTGTGAGCAGACAGAGTGGACGGAAAAGGATATATGTATTTGCGTATATTACCCCTCACACAGTTGTGGTATACTACTACCATAACGGCTGGCTTCGAGACTATCACACTTTTTTATTACCTTATTTCAGGTAGAATTTAATATTTTCATCATTCGTTGTGATCTCGGTTTCGGTTCTGAGGCATCTTATGGACACCAAGAGTATGATTCCGGGCCGAGGTCTGTTGGTTTGCTAAAACATGAAGTTAAGGAACGGGATTTGGAGAAAGTATTATAGTGCTGTTCACTATGGTCTCGTTGATGTCTGCTGGATGGAACGGATGAAAATGAAGATTACCACGTTCTTGAGTTTCCACCCCCTACAGTTCGTTTGGCTTCGCGATGCCCGACGCCCTTACCCAAAAAAGTAATGATGAGTAATTTGCCACGAAATTTCGTGGCGAACGCGGTGGCGTAGTGAACGCGGTGGGCACATTTCTCACGGATGCCGATCTCTTTCCACAAAAAGTAGTGATTACTAATTTGCCACGGAATTTCGTGGCGAACGCGGTGGCGTAGTGTACGCGACGCTTTTCTCACGGGTGGCAGAATTGACGTCATGAACCTTATTTCACGAGGATTGGAATGACCTTGTCAAGCAAGGTGATATTTCCTTGTTGCAGCTATTGTATCCTTCGCGTTGAGGTATGCATCCGAAAAAGCAAATCGTCGCTATGGTGTATCTGCTCCTATTTAAATAGCTGCAACTGACGCAACAGTAACTGACAGATCGTCATTAACAGCGCCCTGCAACCGATCCAAGCACCAGCCATCGAGCAGACCGCGTATGTTCCCAAACTTGTCTGAGGATCTGCAATTAACAACCTGCGTTCAGTTGACTGCGCTACACAGGGTGACATCGAACTTAAATTTTTACTGCCTACTTACAACTCCACAGAACACTGGGACCAAGAACGGTGAGTCTAGCTGTTGCGTTTGTTACTTGACGTCGTCTTCTTCCAATTCAGTTTCGGTGTCTGACATACAGCCTACGTTTTATTTTAAGTTGTATCGTAACTAATCTCATCGACTCATCAGCAATATGATATTATGTTATTGCACCGGAAATTTCTAAGCCAGGGCAAGTGTAGACCGTAAGTCTAGCCAAACAAAAGAAAAAGAAAGAAAAAGAAGTGGTATGTTTTGTGAATCATTCGATGGGAATTGTGAGAAGTATAACATCGTCATGCTGCATACGCAGCCTGTCTCTGCAGGGGATATACGGTCCGATGATCGTACGGTTGCTGCGGCGGCGGGCGCAACTGCATGCCCCGGGAAGAGACGCCCTCATAATTAAGATGAAAATCCTTTTGCAGTGGTAGCATTGCCCCGACCGTGGTGTAAATTATAACGACAATATACTCCATGACTAGAGCCATGACTAGGTATATTCGCCAGTCTCCATTGATCAAGTTGAATTTCGATAGCGAATTGGTGGTTGTAGTTGTCGAAGTTGCTATTGGCGAACCAGAAAAGCTGGCGAGGACAGTGTATACCACGCGGACGCCAAGGAATGGTAAGGCCAATGAGATACCGATAAGCAGCTGTGTGAAAACTGGGTGAGAAGGGTGAGCTGGCGGCTATAAGTTTACGAGAAACACACGGTTCGACGGTGCTTCATCAGCGTGTCGGCGTGCAACCAGCATACTGCATGTACAGCTGCAAGGAGACCGTAAAATACAGCGAATAAAATACTCCCGATGTGGCGGAAGGTGTTGGACTTGCTTTGATCGCTTGGAACAGTCGCAATAATCCCACCATAGATGGACAATGCGAGCGCAACGATACCAAGAAGACCGAGTAGACGAAAAACATTTGGCATCCTCCCATGCTCGCTGAACGAGTTTTTGCCACTAGGAAAGCCTGATGAGTCCGTTACAAAGAAAATATTCACGTTATCATCATCGACATACACTGTCCGGAGGAAACCTAATGTTGCAAGCAGCAGAGGTGACAACCCGGCAGCTTCTAGAATTGATGCAGCAACGTAGAGGTTAGTATTGCCTGGTCGCACTAATTGTGCTGCTATCAGTAATGCACCACCTAAAATTCGGACTGAAGAAAAATCCTAATTAGCGCAAGTAAAATTTGGGCGATCCCTCAATAGAAAACTTGCCAATTGAGAAAATGAAGACGAAAATCCACCCAGAGTCACGAGTGAAGCCATGTCGAAGAACCAGTACGAAGGAAATAATGAGAATGGGCACGTAGAAGGGTATGGTGGCGGCACCGAGTTTGCCATGGTCATTTAAAGAGGGCATGGCTCGTAAACTGCCGCGAAGTTGCTTGAAGGCTCTTGGAAGAGTTGATTGGTTCGACAGGCGGCCAGCCACCTTTTAAGCAAGCCATATTATAATCCAGGGTCTTCGGGTTGATGCACAGTATGTGCCGCTACCAAGTCCGGCTGCTGCTGCTCAAGCTGTGCTCGCAAGCCGATGTCACGCACTACTGCGCAGACCTCCGCAGGCAAACTTGCAGAATTCATGATTTGCTTGCGGGGGTAGTGCTCTTACGGGAGAAATAGTATCGACTTTCCGTTTTCGGAAGCGTCAACTTTTTGGCGCAGTTAAGCCCTTCATCCTTTTGTGCGACGTTTGGTACAACAGTACGCCTGCTGCAGTATGAGACTGCCTCGCCGCGTGCCTTGGGCATCGATTGGCGAACTTGACCAAGTGTGTTCTTGGATTTTTTCCGACGAGCTTGGCACGCAGGGCAAGGTACTCGCAGTGAACCGAGTGAGAGCTTGATGCTACAAAAGTCTCATTCAACTCAGCTTACTCCTTTCAGCTGTCAGCATGGAAAGCCATCACAGGTCTTCCACACGCACTGGAGTCTACACTAGCGCTTCTGACAGCTATTTTGCAAGATGATTTAAACCAGTCTTCTCCCATCATGTCTGTGCGGCAGGGCTACGCAACTGCTATTATCCGAATGGTCAATGGTCTCGTGGATCCGCTGCAAATAGGAGCCTACGCTAGGTCAATAGCATCGATTGCTATCCAGTTAGGGCTCCCACTCTGGCTCGTTGAACTGAGGCATGCTGCCACTCACGAGGATCTGCCAAGTTTGGAATTGCTCAGAGACGCTGCAAGAGATGTGAGTTTGGACATTTCTCGTGGCGTCCAAACCTAACTCTGAATCTGCAGTCTCTATCTTGGTTATTGCATAACTATTTCCTGCCAACCCTCAATCCATCCACCGCGTCTCAAGCTCAAGCAACTCAACTGCGTCCACTGGCGCCTATCTTAAAACAATATAAAAGTCTTCTCAAAATTACAACCCGAGACGCGTCCGTTGTAGGTCAATATAAAGCTGCCATCTCTTCCGTTCAAAAGGATATAGAGCGGTGGATCTCGGAGGTGAAAGTAGCTGCGAATGTTGCCGTCGGTGAACTTGAATGGGAAGTAAATGACATTATGGGCAGACTAGATGAGGATCCGAAGGAAAGATGGGCGCTGGAAAGACTTTGTGATGGACTGTTGGAGAAAGGCGCTTTGGTGCCACTCTCAAAGAAGTAAGTCGAAGCATAATCAGAAACTCCTTCAAGTTTAAGTGACTTGATTTTAAATTTTGTCCCCAACAGGAAGCGGTTATTCTCCTTGGATTCTTTTTCACCACCGAACTCTTCTGTCGCGTTATGGGCTCCTCTACTTGGCCACATTCGGTCCAACCATCCAACCTTCCCTTTCGCTCTCGTCCAGCGCATCATCGCATTCTTACTGTCCGATTCTCCTGATCCGGAGACTCTTCCCGATGAACTCGGTCGCCCTGACGCTCTGTTTGACATGTGCCTAGCGCGATGGGCATTCTGGATAATCGACTCGTGGAATTTCGATGAAGAATTCGAAGTTGATTTTAAAAGAGATGTCACTGTCACTCTCGTCAACTTTCTCGGACCTGGATATACGGACACCGCACTGAATAAAAAAGCGTGCGTGTTACCTTTTCGGTTTGTCCAATTCAATTGCTGACTCAATTTTGTTGACACACAAACAGAGTCACAGCATTACTGCAAGCGGTGTGCGCAGGAAACCAGGAGTTGGAGGAAGCCACCAAGACCCTGTTGTCATCTGGCTCGAAGCAACTCTCTCGCGTAAGTGCTGGTGCTAAATTGTCATAGCTTGATGCTGACGCTACACTTAAGAACTGGGACGAGAATGACTTGGCCGAGATGGACAAACGGCTAAACGTTCTACTCTCTTTCAAGCCTCGTGAAAGCGGATCTTCCGTCGAAGTTCCAAAGTCGCCCCCACAACAACCGCAAACATTGGAGCCGACTGGCCTCGTGCGTGGATGGCGATTGCTTGACGAGAGCACCGGTTGGAAACCAAGTCCAATTGGAGTCTATGTTGGCGGTTCGTAATGCAAGAGATTCCTATATGTGTACTCACTCAGCGTTGGCGCGCCCACCTCGCAAGGGATCGCCCTAATTTTGACCTTCAATCGGTATGTGTATGGAATATCGATATGTAATGGCACACACTCATATTAATTAGTACTGTGGTATGCACCTGCCGACAGGACAGGAAGCCCAAAAAATGTGAAGGGATTGGTAACATGTAGGCATCCAAGCATCTAGCCTAGTGAAACCTTGAAAATGCACAGGAAGATAACAGAACGAAAGCACGGCGAATTGGACCAGGAAGCTGGTGTATCGAAAGGGCACGGTTTCATTAGTACAGCCCTTAATTGCTGCCCATCTGGAATTCAGTCCAGGTTCATTTGGCGTGTACGGTATTGTCCAGGATAGTCAGCAACCCACCTTCGTCTGCTTACTTGAATGACCGCATTTGGCCCTGCAATTCGGCATTCAGGGAGACTAGCATCCGACTTGGCAAGAGAATAATCGAGACAATCACAAGTCCGACTAGTACATATTATGGATCACGATACCAATGCAGGCTAATGTCGCGAATGTGCGTCGTTGTGGAGATATAAGTCGCGGGTTGAAAACCTACCCTTTTTGTTCATGTACGAGGCTTCCCTTACTCTACCTGTCATAAGGACGACGGATGAAGGATCGACCACAGAGATAAAGCCATACTCCGTGCACAACACAGATAGGTATGCCTATATCAAAGCAAACACAGTGATAATTCTGAACTGTCGTACAACAGACGAGCAATACAAAACGCATGCAGCCCAGCCTAATACAACTTGGAGGACTGCGCCACCCGCAAGAAGGAAGGCTCTGTGGCCAAGGCTGAGGCCCAGGGAGCGATGTGAGAGAACGTTTAGGTTTCGGCGTCGTTTTGCATTCTGGGTAAGTAATAGAATATAGTAAAGATAAGGAGACGGAAGTATCAATCATCACCCGTATGTTTTCGTATTGGTATGGCACTCCCATTCATCGGCAGATCGAACGGCCTCCCAAATGCTCTCTCCGCCTCTCATCTCCTTTTTCTATTCATCCCGAAGTTTCGAACCGCTCTCCACGAGGTAAACTCTACCGACCGTTTCACGTATTTTGCACACCCATTTCTCCAGTCGCTTCCAATGTCCCTTTCGGATAACGTCCTCGGCCATAACTATCACGAGCATTTTCAACGGCTTCAGATCAAGAAAATGTTGCAGGTGCTTAGCATGACGGCGACCACCAAGAAAATAAGGCACAGATAAGTGTGAGAGGTGACTGAAATGATCAAGAATGAGTGGCGTAATTTGTAGGAATTGATGAATGTGAAGCGTAAATGGGTGATCCTATCGAAGATTGGGGACTTGCACCGGGTACCAGATTGGTGATGGGAAACGTAAGTTGAACGATGGGATATCTAATATAGTCAAGTGGAGATCATGAAGCCAAATGGGCGACATTTTCACAGGCCTCGAATATGGTCAATATTCTGTCGTAAGTTAGGCTTGTCCGAGCTCGGTGCTTTGCTTGGTTGACGAAAGATCCTGCGAGAAAAATCGTGTTTGCCAACAGATCTGTGATGTATTCTTGGAACTTGAGGTACATAGGTCCTGCTACCTTCGATCAAAAAGGTATGGTAGTGGGGCCCAGGACAAGACAGATGTCAAGACTGCAGTGGCGGCGTGAACTGGCGGCAACCCAACTGCAATACATAATGCACTAGCTCTATTGGAAGGCGAATAAACGGCGATGGTCGTTGGGCTATAGTTGACGACCGGCCGCATGAGCTTTGAGGGATTCAGAAAGGCTGGTGTCGGAATGCAGCACATCCAATATTGTGATTCGTGACACCCACAGCAGACTGCGGTGGATATGACGGGTCTTTTTGAAACCCCGCGGCCATTACATGAAAGTCTGACGCGTCCGAGACGATTCCGCTCGCCACGCCATCATGCGTCTATTTGCTGTCTATCTCCTGCTGTCAGGATCGTCTCTTGCTTTTCAGCTACCCTTCAAAATCCCCTTCTTCCATGTCCAAGACGACGCGCCCCAACTCGCTGCCGAGTCCGAAGTTCAACCAGCAAGGATCGCTATCATCGGAGCCGGCGCAGCTGGCTCGTCTGCGGCATTCTGGATATCCAAAGCGAGAGAAAGATTTGGGCTTGAGGTCGAGGTTGATGTGTATGATCGAGAGCCATACATTGGCGGGAGTAAGTACTTTAGCAGCATTGCAACCTTTTGGCTGACACAGTATACGCGCGGTTTCAGGGAGCACCGTAGTCTACCCATACAATGATACCACAAATATGAAACCATTGGAACTCGGAGCATCGATCTTTGTTCGAGCAAATAAGAACTTGTGGCGAGCTTCAGATGAATTCAATTTGACACGTCTTAATTTTGAAGAGGAAGACTCGACCATGGGTATATGGGATGGACAGAATTTCCTTTTGACAGTAAGCCTCCCTTTGACATATACTGATTCGGCTAATTATTTGTTCTCTTCACAGACCGGAAGCGGAGGCTATTTCAGCGATTGGTGGAACACGCTCAAAGTCCTTTGGAGATATGGTTATGCTGCCCCTACTCAGACACAGAAGATGTAAGGAATAAGGGTCCTTGCTTCAACGTCATCTGAGAACTTATCGGGTTTTAGCGTTGATACTATGGTCGAGCAATTCGTCCAGTTGTACTCTCCGGAAGCTCCTAAATGGGACAATATTTCCAGTCTCGCCTCCTCCTTTGAATGGACGGACATGCACACACAAACCATGTCGGAATATCTCGATAGTCTCGAGATTTCGCAAAAATTCACGCGAGAATTTGTGGAAGCTGCTACTCGCGTCAACTATGGCCAGGATGTAGACAAAATTCATGCTCTCGAAGGTCTTTGCTCGATGGCCACCAAAGGAGCTACTGGTATCCAGGGGGGTAACTTCCAAATTTTCGAACAATTCCTTCTCAGGTCGAAGGCAAACCTTTACCTCAGCACCGCCGTACGGACATGTCCACTCTACTGCGATGTTATATGATTGACCCTGCCACTGAACAGGTTCGTAGCATTAAACGAAACTCCAACACACCTGTTCCTCCGTCTTGGACAGTGCGGACCGATCGTGGCTCCAAAAACTACAAAGCTGTCATCATAGCAGCACCGTTTCACTCGACCGGAATCAAGCTCCCATCTGCCATCTCTTCCCAAATTCCCAAACAGCCATATGTCCATTTGCATGTCACACTACTTACAACGACCTCGCCTCAGCCGAATCCTGAATACTTCTCACTGTCTGCGTCCTCGAAGATACCATCCATGGTACTCACTTCTTATGAGGGGGTGCGACAAGGCGGGAAAGAGCCGGAGTTCAACTCCCTTTCGTATCATGGGCACGCTACGACGGTGATAGATGGCGTTCCTGAACAACGGTCTGTGAAGATTTTCTCCAAGGAAAGAGTATCGGATGAGTGGTTGGACAATATATTCATGGGCAAGGTAGGATGGGTGCATCGGAAAGAGGTAGGTCCTCGTTGTGACCATAATTTCGTATCTGATCGATTGTATCTTATTCATCATATCTTCCAGTGGGATGCATATCCACAGCTTCCGCCAACGACCACTTTCCCTCCAGTCACTTTAGATGAAGGTCTGTATTATGTCAACGCCTTTGAGCCGTGAGTTGTCCTTTTCTTCCATTTAAGATTTATCTAACCCGATGTAGGTTCATCTCGACAATGGAAACAGAAACTATTGCATCTCGCAACGTTGTGGATCTTTTACTGAACGAGGCTTTTGGCATTGGTATATGCGGTCTCAAGATATCCAGTCATGAGGCAAATGAGACCTTGGCTGGGGATCCTGCCGACTTCGTGCTAGGCTGGGATTGTTGATGCTGATTGTAAAATCTGCCGAATTTTTTAGATTTTTACTGGATGTTTGCCCTTCCGTATGACGTTGGATGACAAAAAATACATTCGGATTTGCAGACTATGAGGTATTAAACGATCGAACAAAATACAGCCATCAAGACTAATAATAAGAGACGCTGTGGAATTTAAGAGAATGATGTGCCATATCCAGTGTTACGCATTACTCGACAATAAATGGAATGACAGCCAAGCCCTCCGCAGAGGATTGCAAGTTTCCCGGCACTAGAGAGAGAGAGATTGCGATCGCTGTTGACGTCGGGCGAGGCTCAGTGCCGTCACGGGGATATGATGACTCAACGTCTCTCCTCCTCCACGTCAAATTTGGCTTTCTCGTTGACAGGCAGCATGTCCTGCTCGTAACTTTCCTCGACGGAGTCACTACCTGAAGTGCACGATTGGTGTCCGTTTTTGGCGAGAGTGATAGCATTGTGAAGCACGTCACAGCAAGGGGGTTGGCTGGTCGTAAAACCGTCGTGAAGTTTTATCTGCGAATGGGGAATATAAAGTTCTGCATTTGGTCTCTTGCGTTCGCTGGCAGTGACGTGCACTGTTATAGATTCCGAGGGTTTGTGACTCAACCTCTTGGCACTCGACTTCTCGGCAGGTTGGGTATAGTCGTTAAAGTGGCGGCGAACTTCTATGAAGTCATTTGCGAATTCCCCAATCTACAATAGCTGATGATTGTATGTTCGAAGAAGCCTGCAAGATGACATACCTCCATGTCATCCGTTCCCAACGTTTCGCTTTCTTCACTCGCCCGAAGTTGTAGACCGGGTATCATATCGATTCCTTTGACAATAAGTGCTGTGACGACGAAGGTGTATCCTGTCGTAGCGGCGACGTAGGCACCTTGGATATAGAGCTGCCTCCAGTTGGAATCCACTAATCCTCCTATTACTGAGGTGTTCACACCGTCCAAAGAAATGACTGATTTGGTGGCGAAGAATCCGTTGAACAGGAGGCCAATGACTCCTCCGACACCATGCAAAGCCGTCAAATCGAGCGCATCGTCCACGCCAAGATAAAACTTAACTGCATATAATATATATACGTGAGATGCAAGGATTTTAAAAGATTAAACTCACGTTTTGTGGCGACGTTGCAGAGTATACCAGCTACCACGCCCATAATCATGGCCGCCCAGGGGGAGACGTAGCCGGAGGCTGAAGTAGCGAGGACCAATCCAGCGATGGTGCCTGAGCAAAAGCTAACCATACTGAATTTGTGTCCGATGCGGTAATCGAAAAGACACCAAGCCATTCCACCGAATGCCGCTGCAATCATAGTGTTCCAGATTGCCATGATGGCTCGCAGGTTGGCTCCAAATGCACAACCCCCGTTGAAGCCAATCCACCCGAACCAAAGCATAAATGTGCCTAGAACAACCATGGATACCTGGAAATTCAGAGTCAAGGTGTAAATAATGCAAGTATCTGGTGTCACCATAGGCCACCACTCACATTGTACGGTCGAAAATTGATCAGCTCTTTTTCTCTCCGACGTCCGAGGACCCATGCATAAACCAGGCCGCCGACACCGCTGCCGATCTCGACTGGACCGCCACCTGCGGGAACATATTAGATATGGGCAATAAAAAGCATCGAGGAAGATACTTGCCCGCAAAGTCCAGGACTCCCCATTTGAAAGCCCATCCATTTTTCCCCCAAGCCCAGTATGCCAGGGGGCAGTAGACTAAGGTCGTCCAGAAAAGAGTGACTGCCATCATGGGAAGTACCCTTCCGCGTTCTGCTATGGCTCCCACAAGAATCCCGACTGTCACACATGCGAACTCCATTTGGTAGAAACTATACAACAGTTCGGGTAGAAAAGTTGATCCAGGTGAGGGATCGCCTAGGACATTGCGCAAGCCCATATTACCTAGATCACCGACGAAACCATTGTTGGCTGTGGATGAGAATGCTAGAGAGTATCCAAATAAGAGCCACTGGGCTATAACCACGGCGTTGGAGCAAGAAACGACCCAGATTAACGACATGGCTGATTTTCGTCTGGCTAGGCCGGCATACAAAAATGCTAAATTGAGACAGACGATGTTAATCGCTGAGTCAAATGGTGCCCAATATATGGCTCACCGAGACCAGGGACCATGAAAAACGACTGTTGTGTATGATAAACATCGGCCAATAACCACACAAACTAAAGCATACCATGGCCGCGGCTATTATGATGAAGGCGACATCCCCTTTGTCAAACCTGGAAGATAACAAAGTCAGAATCCAGGTCTTTCTGCGACTTCTGGTAAGTCGGAAGTTGCTCACTGGCTGCTATCACCTATTCCAGCGACAGGGAAGATAATCAATAAGCTTATATTCCGGCATAAGGACGCTGCACGTAAACATACGACGTAATAAGCCTGCATTCGAAGCACCAAATCCCTGCGCGACGCGGTTGACAATGGCCTCCAGGGCAGTATGCATGGCTTTGTGGATGAGTTGGGCCAAAGTGAAAGGTAAGGAGAATTTGGCCAGACTTGTAGCTTAAAACCAGGAAAGTTCAACAGTTCCAACCCGACCATTTGTACACCCCACACATCCCCATTGGACAAGAAGGGGTGATATCAAATTCATTACGGGTTAAGTCCTTCCTGGATGTTCCCTGTAAAACACGACACCGAAATCCGCCGTATGTCGGCTTACGAAAAGGTCAATGACGTGTTCATGTCTGAATACGTAACCTGTAACGAAGGGAACATATGCACAGTTATTAAGCCACTACCAAACAGAATGCACATGAGTAAGTCATTAGTGTTATTTGAGATGAAGTAGCCTACTATATCATGAATTACAAGTTCCAAAACGGACGTTGACTTGATTTGGAAGGTAGTATTCGATAGCGCAGCTGAATTACACGGAAGAAATATATGGGAGTCATCGACACAGTCGTCATCGGGTTTCTTCTAATTCGCCAACTAATGATCCGTAGAGGTTTAGTGTGATCAAATTTTCGTGCAGGTGATGTATGCGGATGTTGCCACGTAGACCAGAATTCGGCGCCATTCGTCCAAATTCCCGCTTTCGTGCGGACATCCTCGCAAGAATGAGCCCATCGCCTTAACAGCGAAAGGGAAGCTCGTGATAAGGGGGCAATACATGACGCGAGGGGGGGACGCTGATGGACGACGGCAGGCAGCCCGATGGTAACGAGTCAACGACGCCGACAGCCGCTATTCAAAAGAAAGTACGTCTTCCACTTATAACTCCGGGCCGTTCTGCAATTATAAAAAGTGTCGTTATTACCGCCCGGAACCGACTCCCTGTTTGAAGAACTGCTCCTTATTTTCCTGGCTGTGATGCAAATGTAATATCACGAGTTGATCACGAGGGTAAATATTAGTGATCGCCTGACCTGCAAGTAAGAGGATGTGATACCAAAAGGCTGTGTTATCCGCAGCAATTCTCGACGTACCCAAATCCCGATATAACAGCATCGGGTAGTTGTCGATTCTACTCCTGATACGAAGGCTCCTCCGCGATTCTTGAAACATCTAATAAGGAATCACAACCAGTTAGTACGGGCCAGTGAATTGTCACTCGGAGCAATGCGGAACATGATGTCAAATAAAACCAATCTCGCGATTGCTTTTGTCACCTTTGACAACCCTATCTCAGAAATGTAGATGGAGCAGAGACGTCACAAGGTATAATGAGGGCGAGTGCGTCGGAACCTACGCAGAAAAAATTCCATGATCGACGGTCAGTTGACACACTGACACACAGGATCCAGGTCGTGACTCTGAGGACACGTTACAGCAGCAAAGTAATGAAAAATTTGATATGGAATACGAATCCGTCGTATTTTGCATTCATTTGTTGGTATACTACGACCGCGCAACCACGCGTTCAAAAGGGTTTCGCCCGTTGCAGATCCTAGTGGTCTTGGGTCTGGCCCAGGGCGACAACAAACCATTTACATAATGAGGAACGATGTCGCCTTCGAGACATGTCGTAAGACTACCGAACCAGCGCGCAGACAGACTATGCAACACGGCAGCACCGTCGCCGGACACGGGAGGGTCTAAGCAGTTGTGGTGATCAGTGATTACATTGAATTTCGATTACTGTAACGCGTCGTTTGAAGTGAAGAGAGATTCGTCCACGTGATTATGAAATTTTGGCTGTCGTCGTAAACGAAGCCTTGAAGAGTCAAATTGACTTATGGCACTCGTCAGGGCACGCGCGACCTTTGGACGATCCGGCTTAGTTTCTGCTCGTAAAGCAAGTCTTCCTTCTACTTGCTATGGATTCCTCGGCTTGCATACCCAGACTGGCGCTCTCAAAGAAGCTAACCAGTCTAATTTCGAATCCAAATACGCGGATCAATTGAAGCAAAGAGCACAAGAGTGAGAGGCTTATTTTTGCCAGTGTATTTAGTTTGATGATGGTGTTCTTACAGACTACAAACTTAAATTGATGCACTTCGTTTGTCATTACGTTAGGAAGGGCTTGAGCGTTGCTGAGCTGCAGGCAAAGGCCAAAGAGACACTTGCAAAGCAGCGCAGTGAAGCTGCATCCCAGGCACCCATATCGAGGTTTCCGGCATCGAGCACATCATCATCGACCTCTTCCACCAAAACCAGACCTGCTCTCGGTGGAAATGTCCGCATGGACAGCTCTCCCGTCAAAGTAGGTGTTTCTCCATACCTCACAGTTGCCTTTCGATCTCATCTGCACCTCCAATCTAGCCGCTTTCCTCCATCCTCAACATTCCTCGCCTCTTCTCGACCCCTCACACACCTGCACAAATATCATCACTTTGGACGGCTTATCATGCATCTCGTTCCGGCGGTACGGGGAAAGGGTATATTTGTGCTTCTGTCCCACTCGATCTTTATGAGAAGATGATAACTGTATCGACAAAATATCCCGTATTTGTAGTGCCCGTTTTGCGGATGAAGAATGATTCATCGGGAGAGGTAGAGGCAGAGAGGGCACACGAGTTTTATTTTTTGCAATGGGGTTTTCATGGAGCGCCTCCCGCTCCTGGCGTCGATGATCCGTTCTGTACATCGCGCGCCGTCTCCAGCAGCCCTCAGATCTCGACCATCCTCTTCACGCCCTTACAAGAGTACAAGATGCGGATAGCATTTGCGACTCCGTATCTTGTGTTGACATTCTACACCGACCTGGCCAACAGTCATGGCATCGTCCTAATGAGAGGCGAGATCACTCCCTCTACTGCTGGCATCGTTGCTGGCGCCGAGTCCGAAGGAAGACACCTGCTAACTCAGGAGGATGCACATCTACTGGCAATGCAGGTACAGAAGTTTTACTTGTGGGGAGAAGCTAGTAATGAGGAGAAGGGGAGAGAAGGGGAAAGGCTGCTAAAAGAGTTCCATGAGAAACCGCAGGAGTTTAAGTGGGAGGAACTATTAAAACATGGAGATCCTGTATAAAAGTACGGTATAGGATTATTAGATATCTTGATGTGCTGCAAGAACGATTATGAAGAAATAAAAACAATTACACAGATAGAAAGGTATCAACCGCAAGATTGACGCGCAGTCGCCGGACCATCAGGGCGAAGAAATCAAAGGTGCTTTCTTCACCCATGCGTTCTTTTCCAATTCTCCCACAACAAATGCTGCAAACCCTGCTCTTGACAAACTGGTATTAACGCGATTATCTCCCACATATCCCGCGATGACGTCCTTCGACTCAGAATTCGTCAACAACGGAACCCTCGCGATTGTCCAGATCAACCCCTGCCCTTCTTGCCCCCTTATAGTATCACCGATGGCGACGACGTCTTTGTAGGCGTTGTACGCCAGTGTTTTGACTCCGTTGATCAAGGCAAAAAAGACGACGCTGAATTTGTCGTTTGCATCTTTTATGCTTGCTGTACCCAGTGCAATTAGACGTTTGACGTTGTGAGCATACATCATGCGGATGATACGGGAGTAGGCATGTGCGATTGGGGTGTCACTAGGATGAAAGGGAGCTTTCGTTGGTGTTGTGGGAGGGCCAAGTGCGCTGATGACGGCATGAACCCCTTCCATCGATTTGGAAAGCGAATCTTCATCCTCTGGATCGAAGCTGCCCTTGATGATTATGACATTGCGGTGGTTCGACACGTCTTCAGAGAGCTTCTCTGGTGAGCGGGCATAAATAACAACTGTGTGGTCAGCCCGGAGGCATTCGCGGATGAGCATATGCCCTGAAGGACCTGCAATTTGCTTCTGTGACTTCAGAACTTTCGGGATCTGAACAATGCAACGAACCAGTTCCACCAAGGACTAGCACACGCATCACGATCTTGTGGGTGGATATAAGGATTCCGTTTGACGAACTCCTTGTCGTTGATAGGGAAGAGTAGGAACAGTATTGAATTGCTGGTAGTGACTTACTAAGGCGCCCGGGAACAGCGATCGCGATTACAATCAGCGGCACTGCAACAATCTTATCATGGACATCACTGTCAATTTTACGTCGCATTTTCGTCTCTTCGTTGTCAAAACCGCCGCGAAGACTCTATCCCCTGTACAAAGTTTACCGTCCCAATCATGACAGTTTCTATTATTGACAGGTATTTTTCCTTTCTTGGTGGGGATCTTGCCCCCCTTGAGCATCGAAGCCGTTTTCTGAAAATGTCGTCGTAGCAATATCTTATGATAAAGCAGGAGTTTTTAACCAATCCCCTGCTTTTAAGGCTTCTTCCTCAACTGCTGCAATGGCCTCCCCGATCTCTCCAGCGGCATCAACATCCATCTTTGCGAATTCACGTTGAAATATCCGTTGCAGCACCGTAACCATGCCCGGCACGATATCGTCTACAGTCACGCTCTTCCTCACAGCCCCTTCGATACACCCAGCCTTCACATCATCCAGACCACATGCTACTACCTGGTCGAACCAGGCCATAGGCTCTTTCGTAACATTCATAGAAAAGCCATGGCTTGTTAGCCGATGTCGAACCTGCACACCTATACTCCCAATCTTCGTCGTTGGGTCCAAGAAAACGCCTGTTTGGTCAGATGGGAAGTGTTCGATGGCATGGGCTTCTCGAAGGTAGCTTTCCAACGTCTTTTGAATTCGACAGATATAATCTCGGGTACGTATGGTTGGGGTAGTCCGTGAAAGGTCTAGGAGTGGGTACCCAACGAGTTGACCGGGGCCGTGGTAGGTAAGCTGGCCACCTCGAGTGGTAACAATGAAGTCTGCACCCATGTTGTTGAGGCGGACTCGCTCATGGCGTACTTCACTTTCGGTTTGACGGCGGCCCGCAGTATAAACAGGTCTGTGTTGGAGGAGGAGAACAATGTCCTTGTGAGAGCCCGTGTGTCGTTGAATCATCTGTAATTGATGAAGTTTTTCTTGCAGGGCAAGAGCCGAAGCATACGGCAAGGGTATTTGAAAGTGGTGGTATAGGATTGAAGGAAGAGACATTGAATTGAGAAGTATCTAGCTGCGGCTTCGACCTCGCTTGGACCTCGCTCAGTGAGACTCAGTTCAAACCGTGGTAGTTGCCTTTTCAAGAGGCAGGCTGCAACGGTTTTTCGCACGAGTCCGTTCACATTGGGTACCGGCAATCCCCGCCAAAGTGCCGCGTCGGTTTCCATAATGGTCCCGTGCCACAGCGCATTAAAACCTGACCCATATTTGGCGACCCCGTTTATGAGCTCTACATTGTGTTTCGTACTTAACTCAAAAGATAAAATGTATCATATAAATGTGTCTACAGAAGGTCTTGGAAGCAGTTTTTTATTTTACAAATTTTTCACAGACTTACACATCATTAAATGTACATATCACTGTCTAAAATATTTTAAAAAGAGAGTTTTAAAAATCTAAAACCAAGACACTGTAGCCCCAATAATTTCAATCATTTCGCCTCTGCAAAAGTAGTTCTCACACTGAATAATGAATGAGAAAACGGGGTCACCAGGAGGGATTAAAATGGAAGCACAGCCACTGCCCATCAGCTGTCCATGGCATTGAGGGATCAGTTTGCATCATATACTGTAATATCTGCCTGCAATCCAGCAATAAACTAATTGGCAGTACCTTAGGAGGTATATGTACCCATTTGTGGTCTAAATATATAACAAAAAGAGCAATATCATTTATTTTCAGCATTATTTTCGCTTTTTTTCAACATAAATTTTCCAGAAGGCATACATGGCACAAAACTTCTCAAAAATTTGTCCTAGTGGTTATAAATACATATATACTATTTTAGCCTGTTAATTAAGAGCTATACACTTTTTGTTGGCTAACCATCAGAGCCATATCTAGAGAGGCTAGTATCACACCAAAAGAAACCAGAATTTGGTTCAGGTCAGTAGCAATCATTTATATAGGCTGTTCTGGTGGTTTAAAACACCTTCTTGGCTTATTTTAATACATCAGACCTCCTTTTCTGTAGATTGTTTTGCTATTTGTGTGGTGGTATTTAGAGGAACCTGTAACCTTTTAAGGCTCCAGGATGGGATATATGGGATTAAAGTACAGAAAAAATGCTATAGAAGGTGTACATAGCATGCTAAATTATAATAACATTGAAAGAATTATAGAAAACTATTGGGGATTGATTGAAAACAGCTTTGGGTCACTTTTTTTGAGCGGGAAGTGGCCAGAATTACCGCATTAGGCAAGTAGGTGTAAATAATGAAACCGACGCGGCACTTTGGCGGGGGTTGCCGGTACCCATTCACATGCCTCTTTAGGACCTCACCGGTCTCACCCCGGAAACAGTTTGTTTTTCCTCTGCTCGACGAGTCGAGTAGCAGACCACAATGCTCATCCCGTTGCTTCTCATATCGAGTGGTATTGATAGCAGTACTTTGACTGAGATTACCGTCAAGAACTTGCTGCTGACGTTGTCCGCCCACAACTTGAAATCCAAGGCACACCCACTTTCGGCGGCGGCCCATTCATGCCGGCTAATATGATACTATCAGACTAGATTGCTGGGTCCGCCAATACACGCTCATGAGTCGTATCCTGATTCTTTGCCATATTCTAGGACAGGGTCACAAATGGTTAATTTATCGCTAAAAGAGCCTCAGCCGCCCTGGGGTCTGCAATGGCGATCTTCTGTATGGTTTGCAACATTTGGTATGCACATAGTACTCCACTTAATTAACATCATGTCAATGATATCAGTCGTCGGTTTCGGTAAGTCTATCAAGTGCTTTCTTCATCGGCCACCATGGGCTAAATTTGTTTTCTAGGGTTGATGACAGATATTTCAGTCTATTCTATCATTATTCCCGTTCTTCCATTTCGCCTGGAAGCGCTTGGATATAGCGGTGTCTCTTCGCTCGTCGGTTGGCTATTATTTGCCTTTGTATGTGCACCCAGACACTCCTTCGTATCATCAAAGCTTATTACTTCTCCGTCTCTCAGTCCGGTGGCCTTGTGGTGTCGACCATTCCGGTGGCCATGTTATCCGAGCGATATAAGACTCGCAGAGTCCCTTTCATAATAGGCACTGTTACGCTTTTGGGTTCCCAAGTCATGTTAATGGAAGCTCCGAGCTACGGGATCATGTGTTTCGCCCGTATTTTGCAAGGGATTAGTTCGTCAATGGTATGGGTCGTAGGTTTGGCACTGTTGTAAGTGAACCCTTTGTCTCTTGCATCATTATGCTCATTACCTGTCAGATGCGACACTGTATCCGAAAACCGCGTGGGCCGTGAGTGTTATCAGTGGAGTTTGCAACTTGAGCCGACACTGAACATCGTCAGGCCAGCTTGGCATTGCGATGACGGGTATGTCGATTGGGTAAGCGTAGTTCAGCAGAGAATATGTCTCTGTGGTTTAACATTCCCAGGTTTGTTATCGGTCCTCCGGTAGGAGGTCTATTATACGGTCGTTTGGGTTACCGTGCGCCGTTCGTATTTAGCGAGATCTGTACGATATTGGATCTGGTCGGCCGACTTCTCATCATTGAGCGCAAATATGCTCTTGAATGGGGAGTAGATCCCGCTGCAGTTCCCACAGGGAAACAGGCCGAGGCACAGCATGCTTTAGATGACGTTGACATTAGTGACGGACAGCTAGGCGATAAAGATCAATTGATGTCTCCTCATTCACCAGTGTCAAATGCATCTCCGGCAAAGGCCAGGGAAGGAGAAGTGTTGTCAGATGCGGAACATGGGGAGGCTACTATTGTTGTTCCCGTCAAACCCTTGTCCCTTCACGTTGTAGTCATCAGACTCGTGAAGTCTTCACGAGCACTGGTGGCGCTAAGTCTCAGTCTTGTATGGGGGTACTGTGAATTTACTTCACATGCTCATCCTTTACTCACTGGTAATAGGCTGGCGTACAGCTGCCAGGAGACCACACTTCCCCTTCATCTCCAGGCTGTGTGGAATCTTGACTCAGCGAAAGTGGGCCTCGTAATGTTGGCAGCAGTATTTCCGACTATAATTTGTATGTAGTAGTCCACCATTTTGACCACACTTTTGGTTGACGGGCACATAGCTTCACCTCTGACCGGCTGGCTCGCGGACAAAGGGGCTGAATGGCCAACTTTACTATGCCTTTTGTTGGCCATTCCGTGGTGGTGGGTCTTTCCCTCTCTTTCGCTTTGTAGACTGAATCTGTATGCTTATATTTAAATACATTTTTAGGATCGTTATCATCTTACAACCTTCGTTGTCTCTTTTTATCGTGGCTTTCGTGATCGAGAGTATGTTTTCTTAATTATGATCGATATATTTGGCTCATCTTTACAGACTTTTTCACTTCGGGTGTGATACCTCCTGTGATTGCCGAACTGGCGGCTGTATCAAGGAACGTCGATGGCATAGGCTGTGAGTGTGACGAAGGTCTTCAACTACATGTGACCGCTTATATCTTTTTAGATGCCCACGTCTATGGTGCACTTAATCTTGCTTACGGAATGGGTACCACAAGTAAGTCATGGCACTTACCCTTTACGCCTCGGCTCACCGGCATAATTAGTTGGTCCCATCATCGGTGGCGAAGTGAATTTTGACTTCGTGTATTCTTCTTCCAAATCATGTCTGATGCCACCCGTTTGTGTCCTCACAGGTATACGAACACACCAAGCATGGATGGACAGCTATATGTTTACTTGCAGCCGGATTGTTAGCTTTGTGTCTCTTACTCTCTTTTGGCTATACTGGTGCGGACCCACTGGCTGCGAGGCTCCACCGCAGTATCGGAAGACAACAGATACTTGAAAACTCTGGCAGGGCTACTACATTAGCTACCTTGTAACCACGCATTAGTGGAATAATTTATGCTCGTTCTAATTCAGTACTAAGTCATAACGCCACAATGATCTTCCTTTTCTGGCCTTCGTGCATACATAAGTTCCCATCATATAGACACAGGTGGTCGTAACTCCATAGTAGTCTATGACAGTGCCTCTGCAGCTTGGACTCTCCTATTCTACAAGCGTCTTCCGTCGTAGAGTTTATGCTCTAGCCGGTCCCAGTCACCAAATTTCTTTCCACCCTATCTGCAGGGTCACGATTCGCAGTTCAAGTTCGCGTCGTTCTGACGCGTTGTCAAGGTCTGCGCGGTCTGCGCTCAGTGTGCACTTCACAGACAAGGTAACGTCTTCCATGCAAACCATGTCTCATTCTAATGGTTTCGTGCTGTTACTATATAGCATTTTGACCAGCCACTCAACTTGGGGTTAGAGGGATGAACGGAGATTTTTGGCCACCCCACATTCCTGCGTCCAATCAGGATGAGGAGTTACATCTTGATGACATGGACATCCATGATTACGCGGAAGCGCAGGAAAACCTTTCGCATGCGTCGCATGGTCTCACGGATGCACTGCATCGACTCCAGCAGTTGAGAAATAGTCTTGCCGAATTAACGGATAGATTGCCACACGATCCACAGGTACACAGCTCTAACCAAGGTGTCGGACCTGCCCATGCAGCTATTGTCCTGTCAGACCCAACAGCGTTAGAGAGTAACGTAGTGCCGGACATGGATAGATTGCGCTCGACTATTCCATCTACCATCATGGAGCGCTTGGAGGAATATGAGACTGATAGCCGCCGCCACTCAGAAAGTATTGGCAGAAGATTCGCTTCAGGTACCCTTCGCTCGCCGGTATCTCAACAATCATCCAACAGCCAGTTGCTTTCTTCGTCTACTCAGACTACCGCATCCCGTACTCGACCCACCTATCGTGCGCCCCCATTTCCCGATTTGGTCCTTCCCGCCAGGCCAGGTTGGGCACCGCGCCGTCGGGATACAAACCCTGATGACAGTTCGACTGCTCTAGGGCGTCGCGTCGCCGCTCGTGCTGCCGCCGGAAGACCGAGTTCTTCTGAGAATCACATACCTCAGCTTGATCAAATTTTCTTGAGTAGAACCACGGAGATAGCTCGAGACCTTGAGACTGCGGTGAATCGACTGGCGTCACACCGAGCAGCACGGTTGGAGCGAAGAACCAACGAAACATTGCGAAACGCTACCAGCGATAATCACAATGGAACCGCACCAGCAATCGAAGGCAGGGTCAGGGGCCACATAGGCGATCAAATCCCTAACAGGCCGACGAACAACACGTCCGCACGAGCATACAATTACGGACAAATCTCTGAGCTGATACGAACCGTGTCCTCGGAGCCCGAGGATGCTGCCCCGTCGAACTCTAATGTGTCGACAGTCACCACTACCCTTGGCCCACGCTCGCGACGACTCTTTCGCGAGGACCCTGATAGACTGTTATCCGGCTCTGCAGGAACAGCGGCGGAGCGAGCCAGGGATGCCGACAATCGGAACTACCTAGTACGCCGTAGGTTGAACGCAGATGGAGATGAACATGTTCACAACATTCATTTGATGGATTGGGATGATGACTCAGATGATCCAATGGAATGGCTCATGCCGCCCTTGACATCTCACGCTCACAATCATTTGGATGCTCGAATCCTACCATCACGGGTCTTGCGCAACATGTCAACATTATCTCCCTCGGTGAGATCATACCGTGGGTCAGGACCACCACGAGGTCATGGGCCTTCACAGGGAGCAGATTATATCGTCGATGACATTATGCATGAGTCGACTTCACCAGAGATGCCAAGGCGTCGACGAGGCTGGGGTAAGTCCGGTTGCTCTTTATCCCATTGAATACTATAGCTGATATCGTCATGTCTAGCTCGTCTAGACGCAGATGGCAATGAGGTAACGACAGAAGCGGAAGACGAAATAGAGCGTGCGCATACACGATCACGAGTCCGTGCACTTGCGCAAGTACGCGCGTCCGCCTCATCTGCTACTCAAACCTTGTCACCAATAGAGCTTGGCGCTGCCAGGAGGGAGACTCTTGTACCCATGACTCGGACGTCCATAACTCACGCCTGGAATGACGAAGACGGTGTCACTGCTCGGGTGCGTATCAATCGTCCCCGGCAAATGGCCCTCCCTCCATTTACGCCCGATGCAATTTACCTGGATGGTATTCCATCGGAATCCCCTATATCATCCCATTCGGATTCAAGAGTCGGCCCAATACACGGTTCTCGTGGCTGTCTTGATACGTTGGTTGTTGACCCACTTCCTATGCCGCTAGTGGAGATGATATCTTGCCCTCCAACTCTGCACAAACCTTATCCAAAAATTGTCAATGTGCACAAATATGCCGACCTGGCAGGACGATGACCCTTTATCTCACTGGCCACCGATACCAATTTGGAATCACACATCTCCATCGCGTTCCATTACTTTATTATTCGATTTACTCCGCATTCTGGATTTTTCTGGTCAAGCGATATTTTTCTACGGAACTGGGACTTTTTGTATATCTTTCCCCAGGGAACTGACCAATCGGAATGTGGCATCAATGCGTCTTGAATTCGTTATTGCTGAGCGAGAAACTAAAGTCAAACTCACTCCGACCTGTAAGTTCACAGTAAATGCGGTCTCTACACAAGATTGCATGTTACATGTGAAAGTAAATCGATGTTGAGATACTGGTCCACTGGCAGTATTAAACGTATTTCCTGAACGTTTTCATACGTATTTAAGCCATGTTAACGTCGCCAGCTCGTGGGGACAATATCATCAGTCATTGATGTATATCTATGTATTTCATACTGAATGTGCAGGTAACCACATGACCTTCGAAAATGAATGACACGAAAAGAACAAGAGAAGGAAATAAAGGGACAAAATGACTGAAAAACAGGACAACGAGTAGGGGTGTCGGATAAGTTCCTTGATCCTCATTTTTAACGAGAGGGATTAGGTGGGTGATACGACGCCTGATAACCGTTATTAGCACCACTAGGTGTACTAGGTTGTGATGCACTCCCACTCCACGCTACGTTTTTCAAATGGGGAGGAAGCGTTGGCGGGGCTTGCCCATTCACACCCTGTTGAAGGGGCTTCCCGGCAACAGCAGCAGTTACAACCGTATTTGCAACAGCTCTCTGAGCAGGTTGTTGCGCATTGTAGCTGTTGTAGTATCCTCCGTATGCTGTGGTGGTTGCCCCGGTTGGCTGAGGCGTTCCACGGCCATTTGAACTGGCACCAGAGTTTACGGTTTGGCCTTGGGCGAAAAAATAAGGCGAATATTGATATTGACTTTGGCCGTATTGTTGGTTTTGATAATATTGCGTTGTGCCGGTCTGTCCTGTGGCCTGCGTTTGCGCTTGTGGCTGGGCACCAGCATAGTAGGGCTGTCCTGGTTTGTACTGTTGCTGTGGATAAGTGCCCCGGTATGATTGTCCGACGGAGTAATTAGGGTACGGATAACCGAGATGCGAGGATGCCACTGTATTGATAGGGGCTGCATTGGCGCCTGGAGCGGTCGTACTGGGTTCGATGGTTGGGATCACAGTACCAGACTTGACGCGTATTGTTGTGTCGTCTCGGAGGGCTGAAGGTCGCGTTGGCGGAAGTGTACCGTACCAACCCTGAGTAGGAGCAATTGGCAACGTGCGATGTAACTTGCGGAGAATATCGGGCGATGGGATGAGAGGCGGGGTGTTTGTTGACGATCTTGGCCGTAAAGATGCAAGAATGGTTAACGAGTTCAATATTCCTTGAGCTAAACGTAACAATTAGTGTAATTTACGATTGCTTTTAGCTAGCGAGAATACTCACCAGTATCCCATTCTTCTGACCCCATTTCGACCTCACTTGATCCACCATCCTCGTCGCCTATCCGCAGTCTCTGCAGCTCTTCCAATCTTGCCAACGCTCTTCTGTTCCGTTCGAGAAGCTCGTTAACCGCATCTTCAAGCTCCAAAGTATCAAGTGCAGCCTTGATGACGGCAATTTGATCTGGAGGTAGCAATCCATCCAGCCCATCCTCTGTTGCTTTTGCCACTGTTTCATTCGACGTAGCCTTTGGCACACCATCCATATTGACTTCCCGCAAGTCGTCCATAGCAACATCTTCTGCGGCGTTTTCCTCAATCTCGACAATGAACCCTGGCTTGAACCTCTGGAGCTCCCTCTCCCTTCTGCGCTCTTGCCATCTCCAAACAGACTCTCCAAGGCCCATCCGGCCGACTTCCACACCCTCTCCTTCAAAAGAAGGCGCGAAGCTCGCATATGGACCATAGTCCAAAAAGGATCCGCAGCTCGTCCGACGAGGGCCCATGAGTCTGGCTTTGGGTCCTGGTGGTTTCTTCACAAACGAGCCTAGTGTGGGGATGGGGAGAGATGAGCCGGGTTTGGAGGCGGACGTTGAAGGCGACGGTAAGATGGCCACCAGTTCTGCGTGGGCCGTGGGCAAGTCTTGGAGTGCCTTACCATCCACAGATGAAGCACCGAAATCAGAGTCCATAGAGGTCCACCATTCATTGCCTGAGAATTTTTGCATGAGTGCATATTTGCGCTTGAAGGCTAGGGCTGGTGGTGATTCCGAGATGGGCTGCGAGGGAGATTTCGATTTCGATTTGCCCTTAGCATAGGATTTGACATCTACTGTATCGTCGGTGACCTCGTACAATGGGCTCTCGATTGGAAATATGGATTCGAGGTCGAGAGGGATGGGCACCGAATGGAAGGAAGCTTGGTCGAGAAGGGATAGAGCGAGATTGCAGAAGCTGAGTTGTTGGACTGCTGGTGTTGATGGGCGAGAACGCGGGTGAGAAGATATTGGTAAGAGATGTTGGACAGCGGACTGGGATGGCGTGTTTGAAATGAGCGTGCCATAGAATAGAAGAAAATAGCAGACTCACGCGTAAGACGCATAGGTGATGTTGTGATGACTCTTTGAGGAGTGCACGAAATGAATGCGAAGCTGGTTGTGAACCGGAGGCCTCTCCAGAATCTGAAGGCAAAGGAAACACACGGTCAAGTAGACCCTGTGTGTCGATCCTGAAAACAAGGCCAAAGATCAGACCCTGTAGGTCTCGTAAAAGCAGTCCAAAAACCCACATCTCCAATATGTCCAGTATTTTCTGAGCATCGGCATCGTCAATAGGCACATCTCCAGCATTTTGCAATTCCGGCAGTTTATTCACAGTGGGTATGCCATCTAGCTCTTGGCTACCCCCTTCCTCCTTGATGCTGACGTCACTACTACGCAGCTGTTTTGCAGCGGGCTGGTCATCATTTTCTGCGATGGAGGTGCGTTTTCTCTTCTTTGAGCCCGCCTTCCCGCGCGGGGTAGCCGAATCTATTTGTTTTTCTGTTTCTTGCCCTTGCTGGGCACTAGAACGAGTAGCACGGGCCATGAAAGTAATTTTGAAATAAAGATGAGGAAATATGGGGAGTGGGAAAGAGATTGGGTGTGAACTGAGTGGGCCGCGACGCGTCGAGTGGCGGAATGAGTATGCACGCTTCACGCGTTGGTCACTTTTTGTTGGTGGAAGTCAAGTCAAAAATTCATCGCCACTGCTTTTCAACCCCCGCCACTCAACTCCGACAAGCCAGCCACCATGGCCTCCAGAGCTTTCGTTGCCCCCGCGAAACCTATCTTTCGAGCTAGCCTACGCTCATCGCCGTCTAATGGCCTTGATGCCTTCATCCCCCAACTCCGAAAAATGGTTTTTGAATACTGCGAAACATGGCCTACATCGGCAAATATGCGCACATACATCCTTAACCATCTCGAGGACGTTGCACGACAAAACCCCCATTGCGAAATTGTTGTCAAGAACAGACCGCATGGAGAACCTATAGTCCGAGGGTTCTATTGTGAGTCGGCATTGCTGTTAGGAGATTGATGGAGACGCGGTTGACCTTATTACGCGCAGTGAATACCCGCGACAAAGTCATAGGTCTGAAAGATTACGAGGTTAATGGAATACAGAAGAAGGTCGAGTTACTCCTCGATTCTTCCGGGGCCAAAATCAGACCTCTGAAGGGCAGCCGAGTTGTAGAAAGTACCACAGAAGCAGCTAGAGGTATTTGGAGTGGTATGCATGTTGATGCACCTTTCAAAATTTAAATGGACTATCGGAGGGCACGCCTGTATCTAGTATGTCTTGCCAACCATATTCCGATTCACCTCGAGCATTGTTCAACAGCAGCATGTCCGCTCGTCTTTTTCCTCACCGCATCCGTCTATAGTCTGCTGCACGTGGTCTGCACGCGCACTCGGCTTCAGCGCTTCGCTTTCAAACACGCGTTTTCCTCCTTGCACGTTATTATCTCACTGTACTCAGGATCTCATCTATCACCGGCAAATAACGAGGCGATTGGAAAAAACGTGTAGGATGCGATATCTATAGCGTGCTGAGATGGGAGTTATCTCCCGATCCATTCACTTCCCCATCACTCACCCCATTCAGTTTTAATACGATGCTCACTGTAAGTCCCTGGCATAGACGGCCAGCGAATTGAATGTCCACCCAACTCTAATATACCGTGATATAGGATAACGAGTTCAACGGTGTTATCTCGACCATTATGAATGACGATGGGTCGTGGCCAGACATGCCAGTTATCGACGCTGACTCGTGTTCGTTAACAAAGGTCAGCATGCTCAGAATAGGTCCGCGATAGTTCCGAGTGAAAAGGTTGCTGAACGGTCTACAAATAGTCGTCAGGCGAGGTGTCGCCTACTGCGACTTTAGTCAACGAACCGGTGAGGACCTACACCCACACGTTAGCAGCTTCCGTGTTGATTAGAAACGTAGTACCATTACACTTTACTGCCGGACGACGTTACTGGCAAGATGCCTCTAAATCTTAAATGGCTTTTGGTGCGAATCTAGTGATTCGTATCTAGCATTCAATGCTGACATACTCTTACCAGACCCCGCCGACACCTGAAGATCAAACATCAATCCCAAAGCACTCATCCCTATCCGCGACTCTTCCCTTTGCGAATGCCTATGACTGCGATTCACCTCTTGACATGCCCATGCCATCGGCCGTACCAGTCCACCAGCAAAAGTGGATCCACAGGCGGCTATGGGCACGTGAGAACAACGAAGGGGAGCACCGACGAAACTTGTTCCCATCGAACGTCATTCCACATCCCCGGTCCAAGGTTAACGAAAGTGTCCCATCGTCGTTGCCGAGATGCCCCGAGAAGCAGTCTGCCCCGGTAGTACTAATCCAACCGCCAAGACAGTCAGGCGTTCTTGCACGCTCATCCTCTATTTCCACATCTGTCACTTCGACCATGTCCTCACATACTGTGACGAAACATCAGTTGACGCCGAAGAAGAGCATTTTGTCCACTCGCTCGTCAAATACGAGGCATTCGAAACACGGTCGCTCGCGGTCAGGGTCAACGCCGTCTGTCAAGTTTGCGGATGCGCCTACCTACTATTATGATAACGAGTACAAGTATGCGTATGATGAGGAGTCCGAGGATGACGATGAGGAGTATGACTCTCCGACGACTTCTACTACACCTTGCATACCGCCCTTCTCACCACGCAAAGCAGGAGTAAGGACAAGCCCGAGTAAAGTCCGCCAAGCACTTGATCGACTCATCCCCTTTACTCGGCGGTCCTCAGAACGTCCGTCTATATCTGGACCATACCCATTGTGCAAAGAAAAAGATGTGGATGGAGGGAGTGTTAGGTCTATTCCGTTCAGCGTTAGGTCTGCACCTACCAGTAAACTCAAAGTGAGATCATTTTGGGGAAGGATGATGGCTTGTACGACACAGTGACCATGGTAGGTTTCTGCATGGAATCACAGATTGTGGTCATAACGCTGACCGGATATTCGTAATAGAAGAAGAAACCGATGATTGTTAAGAATCGCCTCCACGACGTTGTGCATGTATGCGAGTATGTGATTCAGTACTCTTTACCTCTAAAGCGTCGTTCACAGTTGTCCAGCATGAACTATGTTCTACGGACTCTTTCATAGTCTTACCTACCTACACCCACGTTGACTGGGGTTGATTCTCTGGTTCGAATCACTCCCCTACGACTTGCCTTCTTCATAGCATGCTGCTGCCAATACCCACCCTTTCGATGCATATCGTTATTCGTTGGAGTTGATTTCTGGCGCATTTTTCGAATACGATTTCGGATTTGATGTCACTGCACAATGCAATCCAGTATGAATCAAGCATATTGAATTATCCATAAGGCAAGACGGAGTTAGGGCGACATCCCATATAAATGGGATGTGTATGTACAACGTACAAGCAATTTCGCCAGACTCAAGTTTCGACAGGAAGAAGTCGGAGGCGGTCATCGATGAATGACTGAAAGTGGGTACCCTAGTCGGTTTTTCGCATCTCGCGCAATTTTCGTTCCGCGTCCCACCGCGCTCGCATCAGAGCTGCACCATCTGCTTTAGATCGGATGATGGGCGATAAAAGCTGCATTCGAGCAGCTTCAATATGTGGTGGGACGAGCGCGTCACTTCGGATGACCTTCATGACACACGACGCAAGGTCAATGAATTGCAGCATTATAGACAGTGTTAGAAATCTCCTTACCGATCCGATAGCCAGGAAGAACGAGAACGTTGCTGCACTGCTGAGCATGTACTGGGAGAGCGTAGCAAGGAATCCCCGAGGCCCTGGTCCCGCCCTTTAAAAATATATATTATTGTTCGTTGTTTCGCATATGAACGCTATGAGTTTTATTGTACCTCAGAATGCTATACGACCCAAAGATGAATCCTATAGTTAGTCCGACCCCACCTCCCATCAGGGCGCCCATCCTAGAACGCAAAGGATCAGTTTCGGAGAAGTAGTGAATGTAAAAGTTTCATACTTTACTGCAAGAAAAGGGTCCATCAAAGAAAATCTTAGATCATTTTGGTATTATGGACTTACATTTCTGCCAGACGGAAGGCCCTTGTTGTTGAGGGGCTGGGTACGTCATGTTGGAATAAGAAATGAAATTTTGGCGCTAGTGGCGCAACTTCTATCCTCGACCGTCGTTTTCCTCGGGCTCTGCAAGCTCAAATCAGCCCGTTTCTTCGACCGATCATTCCGTTTACAGCTGAAAATTGCGTGTCTTTACAGTCCCGGACAACAAAAGAGATTTTTACCATGTCTCGTCGCTTAGAGAGCAGTCCATGCCGTTCTTAGGTCCTGGAAGTTGGCCGGTGCAATCTGTGCATCTGATCCTGCGACGTCGGTTTTACCGTGATGCACACGGACGCAGTGGTTAACACTGTGAGAAAAGGAGATTGACCTGTTGGTTAAACTTGGGTACTATGGTCTCACAACAGGTCGAGGTCAGTGATTTTGCTGTTGCAGGTAAATTCTTTTTTACGGAGAGTGTGATACTACAGCTATTCAAACACTTGGTGAGGAATACACAGATATATGGCAACACTCTCCGCTCGATGAAAGGGTTCCATCCGACCGTGAAAGAGCTGTTCCGATCCTGCTGCCAACTTTGCTACGTCCTGCTACGTCCTCGCGCGATGGGGATCGGTGTCGGCAAACCTAGAGCCTCGGATAGCTACGTTCTTCTGTCCATTACCGATTGATTTCTTCGGAGATCAATCTTGCGATATTTTATTTGAGAGGGACATATTATGATGTTGCGAAAAGGCTTCTGGTCACGATACTGACAATGTAGCATCCTGCTTTCCAATCTGGTATACCTTTTTGACATCACTGCTAAAAAATACGGCTAATTAGGATAACCGAGGTACGTGCCTATTTACATTCAGCATAATTTTGTCGTGTTGACCTAATACCTTTTGCGCCAGTAGATATCTGCTAGAATTAGCTCACATAGACTCCACCTGTTGAGACGTTCATCAACGGAATCGGAGACTGCTGAAAGCGAGAGGATATCGCAAGTCAGTGATTATGCAGCATGTCTAAATCCTTCGTTCACTTCGTTACAGGCCCTTCTTTGATCTCCTTGTACGGCCACTTTCGACTCCTCGATATATGAACAGGCTGATACATGAATCTACTCTTCTCTATCGACAACTTATTCCCTAGTCTCAATCCAGTATGCTCTTATAAATCAGCCCAAATTTCGGAGACATACACACGGAGTCGAAGGTGGCGTGCCATTGCTATCTCGCGTGCGCATCACTGGTACTGGTATACAACTCACTGCATGTCGCCTTCCCTTCTCACTTGTACCCACCTACCACATACTTCCATCTGGAGGAAGCGTTCGGACGAATGCATGCAAATGAAATTTTGAATGCCTTTTCGATCTGCAGATTAGTAACGAATATGCGCTGGGTTTTATGGACGCATGTCCACCGCGCGATAGAATATATCCCCCTCACAGCATGGCTTGACCCGAGGCCCATTTCACATCCATAAATTCACTATGTTTTCGATGCCCGCACTCAAGAGAGTCAGAAGATAAATGCTTTTGCGTCATAAACTGTGAATCCAGGAGACAACCAAAGAGTAGAATTCGTACACTACAGTATTTGACACAGAGCTCGAGGTCTCAGGGCGCAAATAGACCACAATGTAAGTACACGGCTACAATGAGATTGAGAATGGGTCGGCGAAAAGTAACAACACACCAACACTTATCGTACACATCGGACTATGCAACTATGTATTGTCATAATATGTTTACTAAGAGATAGTCAGCATCAGATGAATCGAGTATTGGAACAAAGCACGTACGTTCTATAAGCGGGCGATACACCAGTCACGGTCAGCACGAAATGAAGTACAATTTCAAATAAAACACGTACGCCCTATTGGGGGGGGGGGGCGGAACACATCAGGAATGGTTAACATCAGATGAGTCAAGTATCGGGGAAGGGTACGCACATCCTATGCACAAGAAATGCATCAGATTCAATCTGCATCAGGCGAGTCAAGTATCTAAACAAAGTACGTACGCCCTTTGAGTAAGTAAAAGTTCAGACACGATCAGCACCGATAGCATATCAATCGAGCATCAGAGTACAAGACGTACGGGCTGTATGCGAACAACAAGTCAAACACGGTTAGCATCAGTCCAATAAATCATCGGAATCAAGCACGTACGCTCTATGGGCGGGCAACACGTCAGACACGGTTTGCATCAGACGAATTAAACACTGTAATACAGCACATACCTGCTATAGACGGGAAAAGTGTTAGACAAAGTCAGCATCAGGTGACAATCCACGTACGCTCTGTGGGCGGGAAACACGTCGGACATGGTGAGCCTCAGGTAAATATTAGTGCATCAGAACAAAGCACACACGCTCTGCGAGCTTCCGGGCTAGACATAGTCAGTATATGGTGTAGGAACTATATCATACATAAACATACTGCCTGTTGGCATTAACGCGTGAGATGCGGTCAGCGTACGGTCATGGATCTGTCCGCAATACTGACTCACAGTAAGGGGGAGGACAGCCATCACGAGGACGGAGACGAGGACAGAGACGATGCTGGAGAGACGCATTTTTCAAGCAAGGATGTTTTGAGAATGAAGAGTTTGTTTTGAAAAAGAGGGATACACTTATGTTGAGGTGACAGAATTCAGTAAGTCTTTTATAATGTATATGTTTGTTCACTATTCAAATGGTCCCTGAGAATCAAGAAGTTCGGTGGGGGATGTGAGCGTTTCTGCGTATTTGATCAATATGGATATGCAGCCTCGGCTTCAATACGGATACGCGACTATATCACGTGCCACGGTTATTTATTTGGCTTCGTCGGACTTCTCGGGGGAGCTTTCAGGAGCTTTCTCATCTGTACAAAAGTACGTGGCGAGTCTGACTTTGATTCTACTTTTGAGGCGCGACACATACTTAGATACTCCGTAAAAGGCCTATCTAAGTCTTACCGAATTTCATGACGATCGGACATGCCCTCGACCATTTTGCCGTCTTTTCCTCGGGCTCAGCAAGCTCAAATCAGTGCGTGCTTCCAATATCATATTGTTTACAATAGTGACGTGTCTTTGCAGTTCGGGCGAACCAGAGAGATTTATACCATGTTTCATCGCTCAAAGAGCAGACTGAGGCCGTTCTTCGGTCCTGGCTTGGTCGGTGTAGTCTGTGTATCTGATCCTGCGACATCAGTTTTACCGTGATGTGTAGGGACGCGGTGGTTAACACAGTGGGATAAGGAGATTGAGCTGCTGGTCAAACTTGGGTACTATGGTCTCACAACAGGTCGAGGTCAGTGATTTGCTCTTGCATGTAAATTCTTGTTTATGGAGAAAGATGATTATAGCTATTCAAACACTTGGGGAGGAATACACAGATATATGGCAGCACTCTTCACTCGCTGAAAGGGTTCCATCATACCGGGCAAGAGCTGCTCTGATCCTCCTGCCGACTTTGCCTTCCTACGTCCTCGCGCGATGGGGATCGGTGTTGGTGAACCTAGAGCCCCGAATAGCTACGATCTTGCGTGCATTACCGACTGTTTTTGAAATTTCTTCGGAGATCAATCTTGCGATATTTTATTTGAGAGGAACATATTACGATGTTGCGAAAAGACTCCTTGGCGTTCGACATGTACGTTCTGCGTCCATTGAGCCTAATTTTATGGCTAACTATATGGCCATACTAGCTGTCATCACTTCCGGAGAACCCACACACACGACCTCCATCCTATTCACTGCTCGGGATACTTCTTGCCATCCGCCTTCTGTATCGCCTAATATCGTTCGTTCGAAGCACTGCGAAACCTTCATCGGAGAAATCAAAAGACAAACTACCCATCACTTCTTCTCAAACAACAGAAACATATATAGATGACCGTCCAGTGTCCTCCTTTCTGGGTCCTGTGGACCCAGAAGGCGAGCCAGCTAAACCGGCCGAAGAGGACGAGCGGACAATCTTAGACGTGGCATCTATCTCTTCTGCTACGAGGGCCAGGAGAAACTGCACGCTATGTTTGGAAGAGCGCACAGATAGTTGTGCGACGGAATGTGGGCATTTGTTTTGTTGGAGTTGTATTGTGGGTTGGGGACGGGAGAAGGCTGAGTGCCCGCTTTGTCGACAGTCTTTGAACTTGACTCGATTGTTACCTATCCACAATTTATAGTTCCAGTCATGATTGGATGTAGGTTCTACTATCACAGCACTGAGTGTATTATCAAATTATACAATTCAAAACACATCACGCGAGCGTCCAGTAAGGACACCCACACTTTTGTACTATATCGACAGACACATACTCTGATCATACCACTTGTTGTATGAGTGTAATGTTGTCGCCTTTGAGGAGGATTCGCCCTGTAGACAATGGCTAGATGTGAGTATCATGAAGTACAAAAGAAGGGTGGCTGCGGCACGGACCTATTTCTCTCCGTGGTTGTGCATCTTTAACGTACACCTCTGCAGCGTCGTCCATGACAATGTTCATAAATTCGTCAAAACCCTAGAATTTAGAGACCAATGGAAGTCAGCGTCATAACCTTCGACCACAAGAATAGAAGCAAATAGGATTGAAGTCAAGCATATCAGCATATACGCAGAGCTTTGCATGAGAACAGGAACATAAATCCCTGCCTCGATAGGCAACAGACGCGAGGTTTAACGCCAATCATGCTTGGAAGGTACATGTGGGCCACGCACAATGATTCGACCTTCGATCCGCATCTCAATGTTGTCATATAACCATATCACGACTTTTTGTTTCTGTGAAGCATATAAAAGTCAGTCATGGGTACGATCGCAGCCTCCTTAGGCTGTATCTGACCTGCTGGAGGTTTTTGAAAATAACATTCTGACAAGTCGCGTATTAAATATTAGTTGAAGTAAAGAACTACGAGGCCAGAGACTTACGATGGGCTGAACCATCACACGTTGTTGACGTCCCGACATGGTTTTGAGATGATTTTGTGAATAATACCAGGGAATGGAGGTCAAGAGTTGAGGAGGTCTACAAGGATAACCCTAAAAAGGAAAGACAACCCACGCAACCTTCGCGACCTGAATTGAAAGTTCCAGCAAACGGACGCGTCGCATGCAACACGCACCATGGAGGTCAGCACTCCAATCCTACTATTCTGATGATGGGACTAATGTCATGATATATAGGTCTTCAGTTCCAGCGGAGGAGGAACTGCGCAAGCGGTTACCTTCATCACTTTCGTCCAAGACCTTAAACGCAAAACTAAGACATGGGGCCCGATGATAGATCTGTGCGCCAATGGCGAGAAAACTTTAGAGCGCTTTCGATACCAGTTTCCAGATGACTGGCTTTATAGTGACCAACTTCGGGGAGAGTGGAGTGCTTACAACGAGATATTGAAGAGGAAGAACGATTCTATCCAAGAGCAACTTGGTCGGTCCTGTTTGTATCTCGAATCGCAACGCGTACTAATGTATCTGTCAACATCGCTTATAGCTGGACTTCAGCTCAAGATTGTCGCTGAGGATAAAATCGTCGAGAACAAGATAAACGACATCTTGCTAGAATGGGAGCAAACTCGGCCGGTTCAAGGCAGCATGCGCGCTGACACCGCCATGAACACAATCAACGTATTCGAGGGAAAGCTTACTCGTGTCCAGGAGGAATATGATCTCGTCTGCAGAGCTAAAGAAGCGCTAGACCTCGAGCTCACCAGACACACGAGGCTCGAGCCCGTTTTTGAAGAGCTTAGGGACCTCAAGGCAGTATGGACTGCGCTTTCGGGTATATGGAATCAAATTGGAGAGCTAAGAGAAATATCGTGGGCTACCGTCCAACCGAGGAAACTGAGGCAACAAATTGATGGCCTACTGTCTTCGACGAAGGACATGCCCACGAGGATGAGGCAGTACGCCGCGTTCGAATACGTCCAGGATGTTCTGCGTGGCTTGCTCAAGTCGAATATGATAGTGTCCGACCTCAAGTCGGAGGCATTGAAGGATAGGCATTGGAAGCAGCTTTTCAAAGTGTTGCGGTTGCCATCGCAAATCCCCTTGCCATTGTATGCTTTGCCATTGTCTAGTTATTTGTATTCGCTCATTTTGTGCAATTCAGAATGACACTAGGGCATGTCTATGACATGGATCTCAAGAAGAACGAGACTTTGATCAAAGAAGTGATCATTCAAGCACAAGGAGAGGTTGGTTTGATATATTTTGACTTGGAGGTTGTTTATTAATCCACTTTCATAGATGGCTCTCGAGGAGTACATCAAACAAGTCAAAGAGATCTGGACAAATTACACGCTGGATCTGGTCAACTACCAGAACAAGTGTCGTCTTATCCGGTACGTTATGGTACTAAATCGATAATTTGGCCGTGCTCACGAAGACGTCTAGAGGCTGGGATGATCTGTTCACCAAGTGCAGTGAAAACTTGAACTCACTGAATGCGATGAAACTTTCTCCGTACTACAAAGGTGATGCCTCTTGACTTAAACTATCGTATCTCAATTTTTATACCGGATTACATGCAGTCTTTGAGGAGGAAGCGGCCTCTTGGGAGGAAAAACTCAACAGGATTCATGTTCTTTTCGGTCAGCAGATTCAGATCAGTCTTGTGGCAACGTTTGACTATTTATCAGATGTCTGGATTGATGTTCAACGCCAATGGGTATACCTCGAGGGTATCTTTTCTGGAAGTGCCGACATTAAGCACCTGCTTCCCGTCGAAAGTGCTCGTTTCCAGAACATTAACGCGGAGTTCTTAACTGTCATGAAGAAGGTCTACAAGTCGCCTTTCGTTATCGATGTCATGAACATTCAGGGGATCCAGAAGAGCTTGGAACGTCTCGCGGACTTGCTCAACAAAATTCAGAAGGCCCTCGGAGAATATTTGGAGCGCGAACGTTCATCGTTCCCTCGCTTCTACTTCGTCGGCGACGAAGACTTGCTGGAGATCATCGGTAATAGCAAGGATATCCTGCGGATCATGAAACATCTGAAGAAGATGTTTGCGGGTATATCGACGATTATGCTTGACGAGGATTTGACGCAGATACAGGGAATGGCGTCAAGAGAGGGGGAAGAAGTCAAGTTCAGTGAACCAATCCTATTGAAGGACTTCCCGAAGATCAACGATTGGCTAGCAAAGATCGAATCGATGATGCGATTATCTTTGGCAGATCTGTTGAGCGAGGCGGTGGCGGAGTTACAGGCATTCTATGGGACTGGCTCGAAATTGTCACCAGAACAGCTTATGGCTTGGATGGAAAAGTATCCTGCGCAGCTCGTCACCGTTGCGATCCAGGTGGCATGGACGGCCTCCGTCGAGAGCTCTTTAGAGGCTTCTCGAGCTCCCGAAAGCTCTCTGGACACGGTACTTCAAGCACTTGACCTTCTAGCAGACATCGTGTTGCAGGATCTAAACCCTGTCACTCGACGAAAATGCGAGCATCTTATCACGGAGCTCGTTCATCAACGTGACGTTACACGTACCCTCATCCAGCAGCGTTCCTTCGATCCGACATCATTCACTTGGCTCTATCAGATGCGCTTCTATCTAGACCGCTCCGTCGAGAATCCACTGGAACGGTTGACAATTAAGGTCGCGGATGCGTCCTTCCCTTACGGGTGGGAGTATCTTGGTGTCACAGATAGACTTGTCCAGACTCCACTTACCGACAGAGTGTACCTCACTTTGAGTCAGGCGTTGGACAACCAGCTTGGTGGCTCCCCATTCGGACCTGCTGGAACTGGTTCGTATTGCTTCATTTTCCTGCCTTACGAGTTTCGCCACTGACAGTCCACCAGGGAAGACAGAGTCTGTTAAGGCGCTTGGTGTTCAGCTGGGACGATTCGTTTTGGTGTTCTGTTGCGACGAAACATTTGATTTCCAGGCGATGGGCCGTATTTTTGTGGGCCTGTGTCAAGTTGGCGCGTGGGGATGTTTCGACGAGTTCAATCGACTGGAGGAGCGCATTCTCAGTGCTGTGTCCCAACAAGTCCAGAGTATACAACAAGGTCTCGCACAATTGGTCAAGAACCCCAATACCGAGATTGAGCTGGTAGGCAAGCATTTAAAGATTAACAAGAACATTGGTACGAAACTTGTCAATGCAGACGAGCCCACCTAAGGTATAAATTTTGAACAGGAATTTTTATCACCACCAATCCAAATTATGCTGGTCGTTCGCAACTTCCTCCTAATCTGACAAAGCTATTCCGACCGTGAGTTGATGTTATCACATAGTGGACACGTTGCTCATGCTTTATGTCTCGAACAGAATGGCCATGACTCGTCCCGACCGAGAACTCATCGCGCAAGTAATGTTGTTCTCGCAAGGTTTCCGCACCGCGGAGTCCTTAGCTTCCAAAATCGTGCCGTTTTTCAATCTTTGCGACGAGCAATTATCGCCACAGCCTCATTATGACTTTGGGCTTCGAGCCTTGAAAGCGGTCCTTGCCAGTGCCGGTATTTTGAAGCGAGAACGCCTGCAAAGTAGTCGAAAATCAGAAGGCGACACGGAAGAGATCGTTGGACTTTCCGATACCATCTCTGAACAGATCATTCTCATTCAGAGTGTGACGGAGACTATCGTGCCAAAATTGGTGGCAGACGATGTGCCACTTCTCACCAGGTCCGTGTATTGTTTAGCCTATGTGACTTGCAAACTCAGTTGTGCATCTTAGTCTTTTGGCGGATGTGTTCCCTGGTGTCGACTACGTGCCCGTCGATTTGAATGCATTACGGGAACAAATTCTCAAAGTCTGCGCAGAGCGCCGTCTCGTTACCGGAGAGCGCTGGATAGAGAAGATTCTCCAGCTGTACCAAATCCAGAAGATCCAGCATGGTCTCATGATGGTTGGGCCATCAGGCATGGGCAAGACCAATGCTTGGCAAGTCTTGTTAGCCGCTCTTGAAAGACTCGACGGTATCGAAGGAGTGGCTTATGTGATTGATCCAAAAGCAATGCACAAGGACGCATTGTACGGTACTCTCGACCAGACGACGCGCGAGTGGAACGATGGGCTCTTTACCCATATACTGCGCAAGATCGTGGACGACGTTCGTGGAGAAAGTGGAAAGAGACACTGGATAATATTTGACGGTGACGTGGATCCAGAATGGGTCGAGAATTTGAACAGGTGAGTAGCCAAGGTTCGAGTAGTATCTCGATCTCAATTCTCTGGCAGTGTTTTGGACGACAACAAACTTCTGACTCTTCCAAATGGCGAGCGTCTCAATCTGCCACCCAATGTTCGCATAATGTTTGAAGTCGAACATCTGAGATACGCGACGCTGGCCACTGTCAGCCGCTGTGGAATGATATGGTTCAGTGAAGATGTGGTGGAACCTTCCATGGTATATCGTCATTATTTGGATACTCTCGCTGCAGTTCCACTGGATGCTGATGACGAGGATGCATTGGATCTTCCCGGTCGCCGTGCTGATACGGACACGACAACATCAGCCAACCTCCTCACACAGAAAGAAATCGCCGCAATCTTCGAGCGCTACTTTGCTGAAGGCGAACTCGTGAGCGCAGCCCTACAATTCGCTGAATCCATTGAGCACATCATGGATTTCACTACGACCCGCGCGCTGAACACCCTCTTTTCACTTCTAAATAAGACCGTCCGCAATATCATTGAATACAACTTCCAGCACTCGGACTTCCCTCTGCCACCAGAACGTGTCGAACAATATGTCACCAAACGTCTGCTTGTGAGCATTATCTGGGCGTTTTCTGGTGATGCTAAACTCGAGTTGCGTGCGGAGATGGGTGATTTTCTGCGCAAGCAGACAGCCATCGACCTACCACCTCTTCCTCCGGGCAGCTCTTTGCTCGACTATGACGTTCAAGTTGCCAGTGGCGAATGGGTTGCTTGGCAAACGAGGGTGCCTGTGATAGAAATTGAAGCACATTCAGTCACAGCGGCAGACATTGTGGTCCCAACCATGGATACTGTTCGACACGAGGAGGTTCTGTACTCGTGGCTTTCCGAGCACAAGCCGTTGATGCTTTGTGGACCACCGGGTTCCGGCAAAACCATGACACTCTTCAGTGCCCTTCGAAAGCTCCCCGACATGGAAGTTGTCGGGCTTAACTTCTCCAGTGCTACTACCCCGGAGTTGATCTTGAAAACCTTCGAGCAGTATTGTGAATACCGAAAAACTCCTAATGGTGTTATCCTTGCACCAGTCCAAATAGGGCGCTGGCTGGTCGTATTCTGTGACGAGATCAACTTGCCTGCTGCTGACAAGTACGGCACGCAAAAAGTCATTTCGTTCATACGGCAACTCGTGGAATGTGGAGGTTACTGGCGTGCAAGTGACATGTCTTGGGTGAAGCTAGAGCGCATTCAATTTGTGGGCGCTTGTAATCCTCCTACCGATCCTGGTCGTGTGCCTCTCAGCCACAGATTCCTCCGTCACGCACCTCTAGTCATGGTGGACTATCCAGGTGAAGTCTCACTCAAACAAATCTATGGGACGTACAATCGTGCTGTCCTGAAAGTTGTCCCAAGTCTCCGAGCATATGCAGAGCCGCTCACCGATGCTATGGTCGCGTTTTACCTTGCATCCCAAAAGCGTTTCACCACTGATGTCCAAGCGCACTATGTGTACAGTCCTCGTGAGCTGACACGTTGGGCGCGTGGAATCTACGAAGCTATACGACCTCTCGAGGTTTTGCCTGTCGAAGGCCTCGTTCGCGTGTGGGCGCACGAGGCTCTCCGGCTCTTCCAAGATCGACTTGTCAATGAAGAAGAAAGACTTTGGACGGATGAAAACATAGACGCTGCTGCTTTAGAGCACTTCCCCACCATCAATCGAGACGAAGCGCTGAATCGTCCAATTCTTTTCTCTAATTGGACCTCGAAGAATTATATTCCAGTGGACAGGGAAGCCCTCCGGGAATATACCAAAGCTCGGCTTCGGGTCTTCTATGAGGAAGAGTTGGACGTCCCACTTGTGTTGTTCAACGATGTTCTGGACCACGTCCTTCGGATTGACCGTGTGTTCCGGCAGATCCAAGGCCATCTTCTTCTGATCGGTGTCAGCGGTAGCGGCAAGGTGAAAGCAACTTTTTTACACTGGACTGCATTGATTTGGCCACTGACAGCTTAATAGACTACCCTTTCGCGCTTTGTGGCCTGGATGAATGGTCTGAGTATCTTCCAGATCAAAGTCTCGAACAAGTACACGGGAGAAGACTTTGATGATGACTTGCGCACCGTCTTACGCCGCTCAGGCTGCAAAGGCGAAAAAGTCTGCTTCATCATGGATGAATCCAATGTTCTTGACTCAGGATTTCTTGAGCGGATGAATACTCTCCTGGCGAATGCCGAAGTTCCCGGTCTTTTCGAAGGTGACGAGCATGCTGCGCTGATGACCGCTTGCAAGGAAGGTTCCCAGCGTGATGGCTTGATGCTAGATTCTCATGAAGAGCTCTACCGCTGGTTCACTCAACAAGTCGCGAAAAATCTCCATGTCGTATTCACAATGAACCCTCCGGAGAATGGTTTGGCCTCTCGTGCCGCAACATCCCCAGCTCTATTCAATCGTTGTGTCCTCGATTGGTTCGGTGACTGGTCCGACCAGGCTTTCTACCAGGTTGGGATGGAATTCACTCACACCCTCGATCTCGATTTGCCATCCTACAATCCACCTGCTCATTTCCCAATTGCATATCGCGAGTTGTCCATGCCTCCTCTACATCGTACGGCTGTTGTGAATGCTCTAGTTTACGTTCATTCGTCGCTACATCAGATCAATCAGCGGCTCAGCAGGCGCCAGGGTCGCTATAACTATGTGACTCCGCGTCATTATTTGGATTTGTACGTTGCAAATTTACATGTACGAGGGAGTAACTAACACCATGATCTAGTATCAATCACTACGTCCGCCTCTACAACGAAAAGCGCGACGAATTGGAGGAGCAGCAACGCCATCTCCATGTTGGCCTTGATAAACTTAGGGACACTGTGACCCAAGTCGAGGAGCTCCGAAAGAGTTTAGCCATCAAACGTACTCAGCTAGAGGCCAAGGATGCTGAAGCTAATGAGAAGCTCAAGCGCATGGTGGCGGATCAGCAGGAGGCTGAACAAAAAAAGGCTGCGTCCATCGAGATTCAAGCTGCGCTCGTCAAACAAGACAAACATATCGAGCAGCGCCGTGCCATTGTCATGGCAGATCTAGCCGATGCTGAGCCCGCCGTCCTCGATGCCCAAGCCGCCGTAAGCAGCATCAAAAGACAACATTTACAAGAGGTGCGGTCAATGGCGAATCCTCCCGAAGCTGTTAAGCTCGCCATGGAGTCGGTCTGTACTATTCTCGGCCACAAGATTGACAGTTGGAGAACTGTCCAAGGAATCATCCGAAGAGATGACTTCATCCAGCGAATCGTCAACTTCGATACCAACCAGATGACCAAACTTATACGGGAAACCATGAAGAAGGACTTCTTGAGCCGACCATCGTATAACTTTGAGACTGTACAACGTGCCAGTAAAGCTTGTGGGCCTTTGGTCAAATGGGTCATCGCACAAGTTCGCTTCTCCGAGATTCTTGACAAAGTGGAGCCGCTGCGCAACGAGGTGCAGTCTCTGGAGGAGCAGGCTGAGACAACCAAGCAACAGGCGGGACAGATCATCACCATGATTTCCGAGCTCGAGGCCAAGATCGACAAATACAAGGAGGAGTACGCGCTTCTCATTAGCGAGACTCAGGCGATCAAAGGGGAGATGGAACGCGTCCAAAGCAAGGTAGACCGGAGTATGAAGCTACTCGAGAGTTTATCTTCTGAACGAAGTCGTTGGGAGTCTGGGAGCCGCACTTTTGACGCCGAGATGAGCACGATCGTCGGCGATGTCTTGCTGTCGGCCGGATTTTTGGCGTACGGTGGATTCTTTGACCAGCACTACCGCGAAGTAATGTGGCAAGAGTGGTCGAATCATCTGGCGGAAGCAAGCATTAAGTTCAAGCCCGAGTTGTCTCTTACAGAATACCTTTCAACAGCCGATGACCGCCTGAGCTGGCAATCGAAGTCGCTGCCAGCTGACAACTTGACGACCGAGAATGCGATCATGCTTAAACGATACGACCGCTACCCACTCGTTATTGATCCAACTGGCCAAGCCACGACTTTCTTGCTCAATGAGTACAAAGATCGCAAAATCACAGTTACGAGTTTCCTAGATGAGGCCTTCCTCAAAGTGCTCGAAAGTGCCCTCCGATTCGGTAATCCGCTTTTGATCCAGGACGTTGAACATCTGGACCCGATTCTCAATGCAGTCTTAAATAAAGAAATTCGACGAACTGGAGGTCGAGTTCTCATTCGCCTAGGCAGTCAAGATATCGATTTCTCGCCCTCGTTCACCATGTTCCTGTCAACGAGAGATCCGTCCGTGGAATTCTCTCCCGATATTTGCAGTCGAGTCACTTTCGTGAACTTCACTATGACAAGGAGCAGCCTGCAGAGCCAGTCTTTGGATCAGGTTCTGAAGGTCGAGCGGCCGGATACTGAACGCAAGAGAACCGACCTCATGAAGGTTCAAGGCGAGTTCCGTCTGCGACTGCGGACTCTCGAGAAGTTACTGCTTCAGGCTCTCAACGAGTCATCTGGGAATATCCTTGATGATGATAAAGTCATTGATACCCTAGAGACTCTCAAACGAGAGGCTGCAGAAATCACACGCAAGGTGGAGGAGACGGACGTCGTCATGAAAGAAGTGGAACAGGTGACTGCCGAGTACCTCCCGCTTGCTCAAGCCTGTAGTTCAGTGTTCTTCATTCTGGAACAACTTAACCTCGTCAACCACTTCTACCAATTTTCGTTGCGCTTTTTCCTGGACATCTTCGACTATGTTCTTCACCACAACCCAAATCTCAAGAACGTCGCTGACCATCATCGTCGAAGACAAATCCTTGTCAATGATCTCTTCCTCGTCGTCTACAAACGTACATCACGAGCACTTCTCTTCCGAGACCACGTGATGCTAGCCGTGCTTTTGGCCCAGGTCAAGCTGCGTGGAGCGGACGAAATCTCGGATGAGCTGGAGTTTTTACTCGAGAGTGGGGACGGTATTGTGCCTATTCCTGGTGCTTCGTCAGCTGGTCAACAGAATTTCTCCGTTTTAACCGCCGATCAGGCGCTACGCCTGGAGAGTTACTCCAAACAACCCATATTCAAGCCTGTTCAGAACCACATCATGGAGCACGAAAGCGATTGGATACCATTCTTGGAAGCTAGCAATCCTGAGCTTTCTGTACCATCTCCATGGGAACCAAGTACCCGTAAGTTTCAATTCTTCCAGCATCGTGTGCAGTTCAGCTGACTATCATAACGCCAGCTGCTGTCGAGGCCATACGCGCTATGCTGATAATTAAATGTTTGAGGCCGGATCGTTTACTACAGGCGACTGCATCGTTTGTGCGCGTCGTTTTTGACGCCGACCTCTCCTCTCAGTCTTCTTACGATCTTAGTGCAATGGTTTCGGACGAAGTCCCGGCCTCTACTCCACTTGCCCTCATCTCCGTTCCCGGTTACGATGCCAGCTACCGTGTTGAGAATCTTATCCAAAATACTGGAGCACGTTCTTCATCTGTTGCCATGGGCTCGCAAGAAGGTTTCACTTTGGCAGATCAAGCTATTGCAACGGCATCTCGCCAAGGATCTTGGGTACTGCTCAAAAATGTTCACCTAGCGCCATCATGGCTTGGGCAACTAGAGAAGAAGCTACAGACATTGAATCCTCACCGGAACTTCCGTCTCTTCTTGACCATGGAGGCACAACCATCAATTCCTGTCAACATTCTGCGCCAGTCACGCATCCTTATGAATGAACCTCCACCAGGTATCAAGGCCAATCTATTTGACTCATTACGCAGCATATCGTCATCACGTCTGTCCCAAGGCCCTGCCGAGAAGGTTCGCCTATACTTCCTGCTTGCCTGGTTCCATGCGGTAGTACAGGAACGTCTGCGATACGTGCCTCTCGGATGGAGCAAAGCATACGACTTTAATGATTCTGACATGGCATCTGCCTTTGGCACGATCGACACATGGCTTAACTCTGTGGCCAAAGGACGAGCTAATGTCAATCCTGCCACGATCCCTTGGGATGCACTGAGAACCCTCATCAAGCAATCCGTGTATGGCGGCAGAATTGATAGCGATTTTGATCAGAGGATCCTGGACGCGTTTGTCGACAACTTGTTCACTCCGTCAGCTTATAATGTGGACTTCAGCCTCGTACCAAGCGTCACCGGAACTCAAGTACTAGGAGCACCTGATGGTACAAAGATGGAACATTTTTTGTCGTGGGTACAGGGTTTGCCGGATCGTGAACCACCCTCGTGGCTTAGCTTGCCCCCTACCGCTGAACGGGTTATTGCTGTTGCGCAAGGTGAGTAGGTACATTTATAAACTAAGCTTGATACTCATCATTGTTAGGTAATGAACTACTTGGGAAACTGCGCAAGATGAGGATGCTTGCAGATGACGACGACGAAACGACCCCTTCGACTGGACCATCGAAAGGGCAGAGCTCTCAACAGCCTGCTTGGATGCGACATCTACTAGATCGCTGTCGAGAGTGGCTGTCTCAATTGCCTTCTGTAAGTCCAAAGTCCAAACTTGTTTCCTTGTCTACTCAACGGTACCATTCCAGACTTTCAATACTCTTGTGAAGCAATCCGGTGAAAATCAAGATCCTATGTATCGATTATTCTTCCGCGAAGGATCGGTCGGTCGCAAGCTCTTAGGTCAGGTTCGGAAGGACCTTGCTGACGTTGTGAAAGTATGTGAAGGGGAATTGAAACAGACCAATCATCTCCGTACTCTCATGAGCTCTCTGACTAAAGGTATGTCCTCTGTCTCCGTCCCAAGGTTCTGGTTTAATTACCTTCCCCAGGTACCATCCCTACTCACTGGCGGCGATACAAAGTCACCAAGACAATGGCCGTGAATGAGTGGATACCAAATCTTGCTCGTCGCCTTGCACAGCTTAACGATATTGCCGACTTGGAAAATTTGACCAACGTCGAAGTCTGGCTAGGTGGATTATTTTTCCCTGAGGCGTATATTACTGCCACAAGACAAGCCGTGGCTCATCGCAAAAGATGGAGTTTGGAGACACTCAATATGAGGCTTGATATTGAGAAGGTGAATGACCCCAATGCATTCATTGTCGATGGTATGTGTATATGATCCGTTTGTTTCTGTGCTCGTATAACTGACCATCTTCGCTGTAAAAGGTCTTGCTTTGGAAGGGGCAGCATGGTCTACCGATAAACTTGTTTTGAACGATGGTGAGGCAGTCCGCCTGAACCCGTCGCAAATCCGCTGGGTACAGTCGGAGGAGGCCTCTAGGGAAGCTCTTGTCAACTTGCCGGTCTATTTGAACAGCGACAGAAGCGACGTGCTGTTCACTGTCGATCTTCCGTTTGACAGAACTGCAGGTGCACTGGTGGCAATGAGAGCAGTTTGTCTTACCGCGGGTGGTTAGAGCCAACCATAAAGGAATACTAGATCATAATACCCCTTATCACGATACCGATAATGCCCCACGGATTTTTTGTAATGTAAACTTTTATTACGACCTTGATGACTTCACCCTTGGCATTCAATCTCGAACGTCTCTAAGGAATATCTAGTGTCTATCTGTTCTGTTCCACGATGCTGGCGCCTCCGATTTCAAGTAATTTCCAGTCCACTTCTACGCCCTCTTTTCTGAATATAGCACTAGCGTCGTCTGCTATGGCTTCAAACCCTCCAGTCGCAAGAGCCAGAATTGTAGGACCAGCGCCCGACAAGCAAATTCCAAGAAGACCTGGATGGCTTGAAGGTGTAATATTTGAAGTTATTTCTAAGAGACCAGGTATCTAAAGCAAAAAAGTGAGCAGATGTTCCTGTACGTTTCAGCCCAGATGCAATACGAACAAGCGGTTTTCGATATGGTTGATGTACACGGTCCTTCATAGCCTCATATGTGAGCTCAGGATCGGGGGGTGTCTGCCCAAGAGCTGTGGTGAGGACTGCTAGTCGCTGCATATTAAATACCTAGAAGCATACGGTCAAGCTATGGTTAACCAATAAGAACAAAATAGAATGAAACATACAAGGTCTTCGCGAGAGTACTGCTTGGGCAGAACGCCTCTTGCTTTTGCCGTACTCAGCTCAAATCGAGGAATGATAGTTACAGCCTTGATAGAATCTGACCAACCAAATCGGACATAATGCCCTATACCAGTGGGTGGTACTGGCGGATGAAGCCCCCAATCTTCCCCCGCATTCGGAGGATATTCAGGTAACACCTCGCTTAGAGGAACCTGGGAAGCTTCCATTGCATCCCTATCAAGTTCTCGTAGATATGATCCGACGAAGCCGCCAATCAAGGCAGCGGTAACATTATCTGGGTGGCGCTCTACCATAAGGGCGAAATCAAGCATGCGCCCTATGGGAAGGTTGAGCCGGCCGAGCTCATTTCCGAGCAAAACGCCAGCGACAACAGCGGCGCCTGATGAGCCCAACCCACGGCCAAAGGGTATCTCGTTGTTCACGTGGATCGACAAGTTGGATGGAAAGCTGCGAATATTATGACATCGCAATACGTAGAGTGCAACACGAGTGGTGAGATTTTTCCAGGGACTCAGAGGGACTTCGGATGCGCCCTCTCCCGAATGCGTTATAATGGGTAGTGAGGCTGGAGAGCCGGATGTCGGGGGTGAAATGGTCACGGTGAGGGTGACATGAAGTGAAAGGGAAAGACCAACAACATCGAAACCTGGTCCGATGTTTGCAGATGTGGCAGGGACGTGTATTGTGAACGAACGAGCTTCCGAGTCAGACATGCGTAGAATTTCTGACGTATTTCTGAAGGAGCTTTACGATAACTTGCTGGAATGGCAACTGAAGCTGAAAAATAAACCGCGTTCGAATCTGTGGTATATAGCATTTGACACATGCCAGCCATTGATAGATCTGAGACAATAGTCGTCTACAGCGGCTTCGCTGATCACTCACAAGACAGAAAATACACCCCTGTAATTCGACTCGGCGAGGAAATCTTTCAGTTCCGGCAGAAAAGTTTGACCGAAATTGAGGCAGGCCAACCTTTCTGAGCAATTTGCCAGCAGATGGGGATATGTTGGGGAAAACCAGTTAGCTCCGACTTATGTACGCCACATATTATCGTTCCGAACGTCAAAGGTCACGGGGTATACAATTCCGCTTAGCCAGCTCAATAGGCATACGCAACGGAAGGGCTACACGATTTGTTCACGCCATCGATATTACAAACACCAGCCGTCATATCAATTCCGATCCCGACGAATATTCCTACAATAATTAGATGAAGGTGTGACTGAATACTAAGCTTTACCAGTAAGGCCCGACGGATCTAAGATACAACAGGTGATAGATCAACGAAAACACGAACGCGTAACTAGAACAAAGAGGTAGAGCAATCATGCCCAACGCCTGTTCTTGCCACCAGACTTCTTCCCACTACTAGTCTCGGTAGCAGCTGAAGTCTTTGCGGATTTGGATTTCGTTCCTGCACCTTTCCCACCGCCAGTTGCACTGGAAGCAGCGCCGGCGGCTGCTTTTCCATTGTCAGAGACAGTGAACTACAACGCATTATCGTCAATGAGTTGCACATTGACATATGGGTCGAGTGAAAACTCACATAAACAGCGTCATCAAGCATCCCATGCTGGGCGATTGGCACCAGACAGGGCTGGTGGTTTGCAGCGGTGTTGATCGATCCCAATCGGTAGGTACCAGCAGGCAGACCTTTAGTGACATCAGCGGTGAGAACACCATTCACAGCTGCCGTGTTTAAACCCAAGAAGAACGCGAATTTTGTCGGGTCAGTTGGAGTTGTCTGGGTTAACGAATCGATTTTCTCGATGACAACGTGCGAGTGCCCGACGATCTGGCCCTTCGAATTGAGCTGCTGGGGAGCGGCAAAGTAGTTCTGCTGGGCATTCACGAAGTGACCGGTCTCCATGCCTTGAATGGACATCTGAACGGTAAATTCTTTGTTGGCTGGAATGGTATCCAAATTCTTGGGAAACTGAAACTTAGCCGATGGCATGTTGGTGGTAGACGGAATTGAACCCATAGGAGCTGGGTTGCATGAACCGTCTGCGACCTGTTGACCATTCGTGATGGTTTCTCCCGTCCCGGCACAGAAGTTGATAAAGTTATTCGAAGACGTGAGGGAGGCAACTTGGTTAGGTTCCTGAGTAGCTTGGCCATTCTGCTCGAAACCCTTGGCAATCACCGATGGATCGAGAGTGAGAGATGTCTGCGGATTCCCCCCAGCGCCACCAGAAGCTCCGCCTTTGGTACCAGCAGATTTTGTACCAGCAGACTTGGCGGAACTGGTGGACTTCGTACCAGAACCTTTCGCGCCAGCTGCTGCATTATTAGCCCTTGGGTCGGCAGCCTTAAAAGAAAGAAAGAAACTAATAAGCCACATATTGGAATCCTGACAAAATGACAGTCTCACTGATGAACCTCCGCCTTCGGCGCCCGTAGCTTTAATGCGTGCATCGCGGTCAGCCGCCGTTGTGCACGTAATAGAAGTTCCCGCAGAGTTAACTAAAGGAAGGGCAGCACAACTGCAAATGAGCAGAAACATAATTAATTAATAGACTCGATGACAGCGCGCTTCAACCCACGTTTCGCCTGAACTGCATGAGGTGGTCACAAATTTGCCATTCACGCATTGTGCGAAGTCTACGCCTACACAAGCGTTCTCGCCTGCAGTGCAAGAAGAGCTCTTACTGAGTCCCGCGAATTTTTGGCTATAGATAATTTTGATTAATGAGCCCAATGGAGCAAAAACGGCCTAGACTTACTTGAGAGCAATGGCATCCTCTCCGTTTTGTTTCGTGAAAGCGGCGCGTTGCTCCAGGGGATGGGCAGACACGGCCAAAGCAAGGCAAAATGCGATAACAGGAGAGTACTTCATGTCGATAAGAGTTGTATGAAGGAACGTCGAGTGGTAAGGTTAAATGAAAGTGGAATAGGACTCCAGGTCAGTCTTGCAAAGACAAGAGAGAACGATGCCTGATCGTTGACGTTGGAAAAGAAGGAGCGGAAAAGACTGATGGGCGGACCAGTGGTGAAGAGAAAAATAACAATCCAAACCCCTGAAGCTTTATAGCTGGAATGGTTTGTTTGGCCATGACCCAACATCGTCCGCTTATCGAGGCTCGGAGCAAAAACACAAACATTCCGAAGCCTGATTCGGAACTGACAATGGGCTTCTTTTTTGTATCCCAAAGCAACTGTCATTGTCTAACTCCACTCCAATGGCAACCAAATCACTCGTTCTTCGTAACTATTGTATTGCTTGTAGAGCGGCTTGAATATGCATTTCAAATGACCTCAGGCCTAATGAGATGTTTTATTTTCAAGGTACAAGTGCGATCGTAGTAATCGATCGCTCAATTTGGCTCTGGCAGAGATTAGATTCCCCATTCTGTTTCTCTAAGCTAGAGTCGATTGCCCAAAAAATGACCGTCAGTGTATTGACTGTAGATGCCGTATGTGCTTTCGAATCTACCTTACAAACCCCGCTGAATGGCACATAAACAAGATTCTATTTGATATGGACGGGTGAGCTGATTTTATCATAAGTTTGGTGCCCGATGCCCATACACATGCGGAAATTCATACCTATCCTTGTCATACTCTTGTCGACCGCCAGCAGAACAGTGCCGGCCCGATTAGTATGAAATCCTCCATACTTCGATTCCCTAGCCCGATTTGTTGTTGTTCCTGCAATGGACTTGTGACGGAGGCTAATCAGTGCTTGGAACAGCACGCTGATAGATTCGACTCCAGGCGTGAACAAGGCTTGGGAAACATTTGCGATGGACTATGACTTCGATCCTATAGAGGTTGCGCATGCAACCCATGGTCGGCGTCTCTACGACACGCTTAAAGAATATTGTCACCTTAACGAAGAAGATAAGTTGCAGGTGTGCGCTGCCCATTCCTATGCTCCGTCCTTCCCCTGATCCCGTGGTTATTCTCAATCTCAACGACATGTTACGTCTACGTTAGGCCGAGATAAACCGCTTTGAACAAGAGGTTATCGACGGCGGGCCGATTCTTCTGCCTGGAACTCTTGCTCTACTGTCCCAAGAAAGTATCTGGTCACTTCACCCATACTCGTTATTATATCCTTATCGGTTGAACAGCTCGCACACGAAACTACTCATCGATGGACTATCGTTACCTCTGGTATATTATCCTTCGTCTTCTCTGATGGCGTCGGATCCGCTAAATTGCACTTGCCTCTCCTCGATCTTCACTCAGCATCGAACATATACGCTCCCAAAGCTCTGAAGAAGTGCTCCATCCCTATCCCGCCAGCCGGATACGTAACGGCGAACGACGTCCCTAACGGAAAGCCACACCCGGATCCATACCTCGCGGGCGCGAGGAAATGTGGCGTAGACGCAACAAAATGTTTGTCCCGTTCAATACAATCCCCAGAACCATCTATCGCCGCATTCTATTAACACGCACCTTGCACGGTGATTGAGTATGGCACATCTCATTTGAATCTCTACATAGGTCTAGTCGTCGAAGATGCACCCTCGGGCATTAGAGCAGGACACACAGCGGGCGCACGTACCCTTGCCGTATGCACTTCCCACTCCAGAAAAGTTATTATTGACTCTGGAGCGAATCCTGACTATATTGTCAATGATCTGACGAAGGTTTCTGCGAGGTGGGTGGATGGGAAAGTGGAGGTGAGTATCGATGAGAGGGAGGATTAGAAGGTCTGCGAATACATAGAATCATGATATCCTGCAACAAACGTTGTCTTTGTAAACAAATCAAGCGTTGAAGAGCCCCAGTGCCGCATAGCAAACGATGGATGGATGAATGGATGGATTGCAAGCAAGACAGATAGATAGCATCGTAATGACGTTTTAGATCAGCATCTCGTTCTCTACATGATATATTCTTCCAAAAGCTCAGGCACATTTTTCCTGGCTCACTCTCACGCGGAAGTAGTCTCCTCAAGAGGCGGGGGTCCATCATCATCCGAGTCATCCCCGTCCTCGGGCTCGTCAGACCCTGATGGTCCAGCACCGCCGAGGCCTCCTGCGCCGCCCATCTGTGCCATCATCTGTTAGAGCCGCCGTAAGTATATGAATCAGGAGATTGGAGGGCAAGACAAACCTGTTCCAGATCCATACCACCCATGCCGCCCATACCAGGCATTCCGCCCATGCCAGGCATTCCACCCATGCCAGGCATTCCACCCATGCCAGGCATTCCGCCCATACCGCCCATTCCACCCATTCCACCCATGGGATCCATATCTTCATCAAGCTTGACAGGTTCACCATCCTGCTCATCCTCATCCACCCACTTTCCAAAATCAGTCTTGACATACGTCGTTCTGATTTTTTCTTTGGTCAGACGGGGCCAGAATTCGTGCTTGTGCTCCTTTTTACGGAGGACGAGGTACAGGGAGCGGGTTGAGAGCTTTTTTGAGGATTCCTGTATTGAGAGACAGGAGTGCGTTAGGAGAGCTGGGGAAGAACAAAGGTACAAAATAAACCTTGGGGACTACTTCTGAATAAAAGTCGAGCTTGAATTCGTAGTCCTTCTCCTCGATACCTTTGGACGCGCTACAAATAGTGAGAGATTGGAAGTCAGGCGTGGGCTCGCTTCAAGAGTGGCGCCCGTGGCAAAACCAAAAACGAATAGCACATACTTGCCAGCCTTAGCCTGGACAGAGATACTGGTAGGTGTCAATTCGTACTTGAGTGTCGACTCAATGATCTCCGGAAGGTTAACGGTCAAGTAAACGATGTTCTAAGATAGTGAAAAGGCGCTCGTGTCAATAGGTTCTCTGGAAGATCGCGATGAAGATTGAAGACAAACCTTGTCCGCTTCGGACTCTGAGCTTCGTTGAGCCCATAGTACTTCAGGATGGGTAGGCATCGTTGTGTTTTGCAGATGGAATGGGGGACAGTGTGGTGGTAGATGAACAGTTGAGAAAGGTGCAGAAATTCGAAGAACGAAGCGCGTATAGCTTAGGGCAGGTCTACCTCAAAGGCACAACACCGCTCAGTAATAACGGTTACTCACCCAGAGCCCTGAGTGCTTGGCAGACTCTAGCCGATGATGTGGTCAGTCCTCTAACTAGGCGAATTGATCAAGTATTTCTGACCATTCGGATTGACCAGGTGTACGCGCTGGTTTTTGCCTTTAATTTTGCTGCCTTTACCGACAGCACCACCTTATCTACTTTTGCTGTTCCTGTTCTCCTTAACAATGCATGCACGGCCCTGGTAGGTCACCCTCAACCCCCCATGCTCCCACCATGCTAATTTACGTCCACTAGCTTCTACTGCATAGTGCTTTTAACAGCCCTATTCATCTCGTCCTGCTACTGGCAGCCTCTCCCAATTGACACTCCACTCTCTACCCCTTGGTCCGCCAACATAACAACATTTTCCGAAGCTCTGGATGCCTTTACCCCTGACACCATGTCTGACTATCGACTAAATGATACAGATAATGGTAACCATGTCAAGAGGACGGTTATGAAGTTGATGGACAGGTGCTGGTGCGATTTCTCATCTGGAAGCTTCTTCGACCCGTTCAATGTAACGAAGTGGGAGCTTGCGAGCGTAAAAAGGTTCAAGAAGGAATTAGTTTTAGAAAGGGAGAGGGCTAAAGAAAAGGAGAGGGAACGAGAAGCCAGGGAGAATGGAGTAGAGCTGGAGCCTGAGAGCGATAGTGCAAGCTCGGGCTTCGCAGCGCCCACCCCTCCGCCTGCCCCAAGGCCAAGTGCTACAGCTTCGTTGGAAAATGACAACAAGAAAAGCCCATTTGAGATGTTGCGTTCTGCTTTTTGGCGGGCGCCCTCCATCGTTTCAATCCCGAATTCACCCTCGCCTTCCGATGTTCCTTTACAAGAGGAAAGGCGGCCTGTGGCCCCAGGAGAATTGGATTTGGAGCCGTATGGGTTTGATCTTGTACTTGATTTCAGATGGACACGACAGCCTTCGTAGATTTCTTAGAGTACCATTTTGCATGATGCAGCGCACCTCAGCTTTGAGCTAGAAGATGATCCCTTGAAGCTTCTCTGTGGTCGCAGACAAGTCATCACTGCTTCAAACTCTGTAGCATCATATCACGAAAGGTTGTATTCATTTGTACCAGTATACACCCATGACGATTCCCCAATAATATTTTATTACAATGTTACATAGGCGCCTTCAGCCGCTCTACAGTCACGGTAACGTGGGAACCTGAGGCTGAGTGCTCTGAGTTTCCTGTCTATCCCGCTTCCCTACGACCCTCGTTGACAAGCCTATTGGCTTGTTCTCCATGCAGGAGAAATGCCATCTTATGAATCGAAACGAAACCATGCTAGGGCCGCTTTGGACCCGCTCGTCACGGAATCATCGTCGAGCACGGGCGCGGGTATGAGCAGGTTGGACTTCGTCTCGAAGGCTATCATGGCTCCCTTTAACCACAGAAAATCCGACTCTACGAAGATACTTGCTGATCGTAAGTTATAATCTTGCTTTTATGGTGTTCGTAAATTGGAATTCTGACGTCTTTGCATGCTCCGTAAATAGTCGCACCAGTAATTATGACGCCTCGCATGGCAAATGCGACAGCGAGTGTCTCTTCGAGGCCTCGTGCTGTAGCAGCATCGAACACTTCTCAAGCCCGTATGGACTTTGCCACCCTCGGACGAGCCCCCATGAAGCTTACCCTTGGTTCACGGCGTATCACCTCTGGAGACCTCCAAATCGTAGAAGCGACAGAGGAGCTTCTGGCTGCAGAAGTACCAGATGAGTCAGCGACACGCTCGAATGTGAGTCTTATGAGGGGATTCAATGCTACGATACCCAGCGCGGAGAAGAGTCGGACTAGAAGAAGGCAGATGCGCAACGTAGATGGGCCAAGGATTGGGCTGAAGAAGCTGGGGATGAATGCTAGGGGACTGTTAATGGATGACGAGGGTGATGGATTAGGTGAGGAGGAGGGAGATCATGACCATGAAGGGCAGAGTGTAGCCAGTGAGGATGATATGGTGGTGGTCGGGAGGGCAGATGACCGGGAAAGAAAGGGCAAGAGGAGAGGAAGAGAAAGTCTGAGTACTGCGAAGACGCTTGGCAAGGAGGAACTCAAGAGGCAGACGAGAGAAATATTGAGAGATAAAGAGAATCTTCACGTTCGGAGGGTACGTCTCGGATTGCATTCTGTCGTGTATGCTAACTTGAACAAACATGCACGAGTAGAGTCTTGTTCACAGTGAAATCGCGGAAATAACGAATAAAATTGAAGCTCTCGATGGTATTCGCGCGAAGCTTGAGCAAGACCTTCTCAAAATACAAGAGGATGATCTTGAGCTGGATGACGAATGTAAGCTCATAAGCTTGTATGTCTATCATTAGTATTATGTTTATGTCGCCCCGCAGTGGAAGGAGTCAAGGAACGGCTAGAATTCGAAGAATCTACCAGTAGACAACCGAAAGCTAAAGTCAAGGCTGCCGCACAGCCAAATCATATCCACCAAAGTTCTCGCAGGCGGAAAGGCCCTGCTTTCCTGCCATCAGAGCACAACGAACTTCCTCCGGGAGTTGCTTTCATGGTAACAGCCTTCGCCTATTACATTTGCGATGGCTATTAACTCAGTGTGACCCATCCAGACCCTCGACAGCCATACGTCTCCGATAACCTCTCTAGACTTCTCTGAGCCGTATGGAATACTCGTCAGTGCCTCTCAAGAAGATGCCCAGCCCCGCGTCTGGGACCTCTTCACCGGGACTGAGATCGGTCGACTACGAGGCCACAGCGGGGCTGTTAAATGCCTGCAGGTAGAAGACCACGTGTGTTTGACTGGTGGGGAGGATGGAAATGTAAGGCTGTGGGACCTGAGAAGGGTGGATCAGGATGACTGGGGAGGAGAGGGGGAGATGGTTAGTTTGAGTGACGTTGCTGAGGAAGACGAGGGCCGGATGGAGGGTGAAGTCTCAGATCATGTGAATGGGATACGATCGAGCGAGGGTGCGGTCACGAGTGAGACGGATGTATGTGCGAGGTTGTTAGAGGGTCATTCCAAAGCTGTTACTGCCCTATACTTTGAGGACGACTGCCTTGTGGGTCTTCCAGTCCACTCACAAGTTTTAATTGCATGTCAGTCACTCACTATGGTTTTCTCGATGCATCCAGGTCACAGGTGCATCAGATAAAACCCTCCGTCAATGGGATTTGACAACCGGGCAATGTGTCATGACAATGGACATCCTCTGGGCGATCTCGCACCAGACAACAGCCGTACCTGGTGGTGCAATCCCACCTAACATGTTCTCCGGAGCTGCTGCCGCTGCAGGTACTTTTGCTGTTCCTACTCCGCCTTATGCGGATGGCAGCTGGGAGATGTATCAGGACTTTGTGGGAGGTGTACAATTTTGGGGGTATGGGCTTGTTAGTGGAAGTGGGGATGGCGCTGTGCGTATGTGGGATAGTAAGCATCTTTTTTATCGTTTCTTTCCTTTTAGTTACTTATTGATTGGTCTTCGATTTTGCTAAGTGCGTACTGGACAAGCTCATAGGACATTGATGGGTCACACTGCACCAGTGACGTGCTTGCAGTTCGACGAGATTCATATTGTCAGCGGAAGCCTTGACAAGACTGTTCGAGTGCGCACGGTTATATGATATCTCCAACGCTTTGAGTACTCAACCAGCCATTTCAACAGATATGGGACTTGCGTACGGGTGGTGTCTTTGAAACCCTCAAATACGACCACGCAGTCACTGGCTTACAATTTGACAGTCGAAAGATAGTAGCAGCGACTGGCGAAAACGGAGTCAAGGTATGACCTTTTTTTTCAGGAATTTCAACTCTCTTGGTTCTAGGATTTAATCGCGTCTCTTATCTGTACAGATTTATAATCGCACCAGCATGCAACATTCAACTTTGTCTATAAACGGACATACGAAACCGGTAGAAAGACTTCGGTACATGGATCGGTATCTGGTTTCTGGCGGACGGGACTCCACAGTCAAGGTTTGGTCGCTATGAACGAATGAATATAATTCAAATTGTTTTCCTTGCTGCGTCTTCTTCGCCAGTTGTCGGTGTCGCTTCATGTTAAACGGTTGTCGGATAACATTCCATCAGTGCTCATTGCAGTTTCTAGTGAATATCAACATTTTATTCACTGATTGTGTAGAGGTCAATAAGTACACGAAGCACACGCGCTCTCTACATAACCCATTGGATAAGATACGTCATAGTTACGAGGCATCGCTCAAGCCGCAGTTTGCTCTTCGTCTACCAGTGCTTTTTCTTCGCTGCCCTCGCTGCAATAGTTTGGGTAAGGCCATGGTATGCCCGACAGGTGAGGATTTTTTTTGCGACTCGGGCTTTAACTTGGCTCTAATTGGATGTCAATCTCCTCAAGCAGCGGTCATGCCGCCAAAAAGAACCTCAAAGCTTGTCCGCGGGCCTCCATATTTACGCTGTCGTGGCGGTGGGCATTGTCTGCTCCTCCTGCGTCATCACACAAGAGCCCCACCTTGAACAAGAAGTCGCTGTTGTCGTTTTTAGATTAGGCACAGAGGGGAATAAGTATGTAAGATTATTGGAGAGGTCAACATCTATCTAATGAATAGCCTCCCACTCGCTCCTTTGTGTGCTCCGCATCGTCACCAGCGTTTCAATAACGGTGTGCAACAGTCTAGAACAAGGTTATGACAATGCATTTGCACACAGAATACTCTTGGTCGTTGTATCATGAACTTTCAGGCATGACGAGGGGTGAATTTTAGTCTGCAGCCGTCCTTTGGAAACAGGGTTGCGATGATCCTGAGTGGTAGTGTCAGTGGGTTCACTGAAAGTATTGCCAACACTCACTGTACTTTATCACTCTCCGGAGTGATCTCGTGTTCCCAATTCATTAACACGCTAGCATTCGCTAACACAAGCGCCATGTTCATCATTGCATATTCAACACCAATGCACCTATGAGGACCTGCCCCGAATACGAGATAGTTCTTCGGATTTGCGTTGGCTGAGCTGTTCGGGTCCAGCCATCGTTCAGGAATGAGAGAGTCGGGGTCAGGGAAAACGGAGGCATCGTGCAAGGAGTTGTAGAAGGAGGGGATGACCATGCTATTAGCAGGTACTGTGTAGTCGTTGGTGATCGGGAAAGGCTTGATGGTTTTATATGGCACCTATAGGAATGAATTAGGCCAAAAAAATGTGGGAGACAATTAGTGGCGCATACCATAGTGACTGGAGGCTTCACCCGCATGGACTCTTTGACAAAAGCCATCAAATATGGCATCTGTTCCAGCATCTCGACTGTCATAGGTTTCTCGACATCTCCTGCCCTCACGCCATCCTGTTCATCCCGTATCTTTGCCAAAATATCAGGATGGTCCGCTAAGTGCTGGAAGCCATATATCAAACCGCTGCTCATAGCATCCTGGGAGGCGAACAGGAATGAGAAGACGACCAAGGCCATCTCACGATCACTGAAATCCTTCCTGCCCTTATATGCCGGATCGGCAAGCAATCTTACCCACTCGTCCAACATGCATTCCGGTTCAGCACCCTGCGCCATCGCGATCTTACTGTTCTTTGCAGCGAGTTCAAGCCAAGCATGAGCAATTTTGCGTGCCTTGATAGCATTGTAAATTTTGGTACCAGGGAGAGCCAGGGGGAAATTGACGAGCTCCAGAGCCTGGGTGATAAACCAATACTTCTCACTAATTTCGACGGTGGCTTCATCCGGGATATGGTTACCACAGAAGACACGAAGGGATGTTTCCATGTTCAAGTTTCGAGCAGTCATCATGATTTCTTTGGGGGATGGGTCGGAAACTGCATCAGTAAGCCATTGGGATAAATGTTTACGCGCAATAGCATCTTGGATTCCAGTGTATAAACTATATATCGATCAGCATGCCCATTGTTTAGACATACTGTCGGCTGCTTACCTGAGAGCTTTGCGAGTGAAGAGCGTGTTGAGAACACGGCGATATTCAACGTGAACCTTTCCCGTAAGGAAAACCCTGTCCAAAATATCAGAAACAAGTGAAACACGATCACTAAACATTTCTCACCAGTTGTCAGGCTGTAGAACCTGTTTAGCGGAATACACCAAACACGGCTCCGCGTGAGTTGGAGAATTTAGAATTTTGCGCGAAAATTCGTTCGAAGACGCCATGACAATAAAACTAGCAAGCCAAGTCAGTCACCGATAGGATACGTGTCAATGATAGTCTTACATGTTGAAAACACTAATGGCACTCAAAGCACCGGAGTTCCACTGTTTCATATACCCTTCCATCGTAGGCTTCATTGAATCGGCAAATTTGCCGATGAGGGGAATAGTCCACTTGTCTCCGGGCAAGTGCTGCTTCTTCTGTCTATATACGGCCTGCTCCAGGACAAGCAGAGAAACGAGAACAGCTCCAGTTGTGCAGAGCCAGGTCGTGGTCGGTGAAGATACATCAAGGAAGGAAGGAATGTGTATACTCGAGAAAGATGCTCCTGCAGTCGAAGACGGCATCGATGCCGAAGGTGAGTAACCTCTGAAATAGCTGGCCATAATGGTTGATCAAGGCAAGGCGAAGAGGAAAGTCGACAGCGAGCCTTGATAAGCGATAAAAGAGTGTATTCAGGTCAGAGAGGGCACGACAAAATTGACCAATCAGAGCCAAGTTCATATGGTCTGATTTCCTCATTTGGGTATACTTGGCGTCTATCGGCAAAGGGTCGGTCGCGGCGTAGTGAAAGTGGGTATTTAACCAACCGGGACAGCTACGACTATTTACCTGTCCTGACCACACGATCCAAGCAGCAGCTTCTGACCAATTTGAACGCTTTCGTGATCCATGTCTTTGCGGTAAAGCGTCTTTTAGCGCGTTCAATTATGACAGGATACTTACCTTCAAGTTATTCTTGCACAATACGTTGGTCTAGCGGTACAAATCGAATCCCACCCATTCTCATCGCCTATTGAGTGATCGTGTTCAGATCCGACTGACGGTTCGGAATCAAGTCGTGGGACTCACTTATGATCTGGGCTTTGTGTTTTTGTGGAACAACTGCATATCGGCCCCTTTCGGTTGCTTCTGGAGCTACTCTGCCCGTCTACTGGTCTCGGGTACTACTTATTCGCCAAACATGGCAGTATCCCTGTTTTGAGCCTGAGAACCCGGAGTTACCAGATCAGAAATCACGGATGGTGTTGCTGGCGACGAAAGGCCGCAGCTTGGTTTTATAGGCTCACTGTGTTGCATTTAGACCAATAACGTGCACTCGGTATCGACCTTCGAGACCACGGGCTTCCTACATTTATGCCATCCCTTTCGTACGCATATACCCGTCAGCAAGAGTATAGCTCACTTGAAAAGCTATACTGGATGCCAAAAGAAACTGCTAGTGCAGGAATCAGACTTGATCGGCAATAATGCCAACGTGCTTCTCGTCGTCAATTGCCAACTATTGTTGATCAGTTTTAAAGCCTTGGTATCCATAATCCTATAAGAGAGACACAGATGATACAATGTCATCTCGAGGAAGAACTGTCATCCAGTTTCACTATCTACTGCTCGGCCTGGACGTGCAGTCGAGGATCCGACACACATTACATGTTTTGATTTTCAGCGCCATCAAGGTCATCGCCTGTCGTTGCCAACCTCTTGCAGCAGAGCTGCCACTAAGCGACATAATGCATCTTCCTTTCCTGCTCGCGACTGGGTCGTGGCTAATTTTTGTAGAACGCACTTGGACGGCTCTCGTCGATGTTACTATTGACGACACTTATGGTGATCCCAACACCGGCGCCCAAATCATGTATATGCCCGACAATTGGAACAATGGGACGAGCTGCTCAGCATGCACTGCACATCCAGCCTCGAGTCAGACTTACTTGGGAACTGTAAGTCGCATGTTCCTAGGGTAGTTTGCAGTCTGTCAATGCAACTGGCCAACTTTCAACTAATTCAGTGGCATGATAATACTTGGAATCCTCCTGCAAACAGTACAGAGGCCGCTGAGGTCCAAACTGCGTCGGCAGCTTTTAACGGTGAGTTTCCTTCGTTTATTGCAGCCTTCCATGCTAAGTTCTGAATACAGGCTCTGCTGTATACATATTCTGTATAATCGCGCATTCACTTGTTTCGCCCGACGGAAACACCAACATGACATTTTATATTGATGATGAAGTGAGTTGTCCTGCTTTAATGCGGCAGATCGCTGATATGGCATAGACCGTCGGGCACTATGCCTTGCTTCCATCAGGAGCTCAACCTACTTATAGCTACAATATCAATGTATATTTGAACACTTCTGTGCCACCCGGCCAACATACTATTAAAATACAAAACGGACCACTGGGGCAGAAAGCGCTGGTACTGTTGGACTATATCACTTACTCGTGAGTCGACGTTTAGCAAATTGTGCGGAGCGACGCTCATCTTCCGATGCAGGTATGACGATGGAACGTTGACAGTGAATCCTTCTACTTCGACCGCGTCTTCGAGTCATAAGTTTCGCACTGCCACAATTGCAAGCGCCACTGTAGCAGCACTGGTCTTTCTGCTACTACTGGCTTTTTTGATACGTCGGCGCCGTCTCCAGTGGCTCAAAGATCCTCGAAATGGTTTTGTTATTGATGCATTCCTAGCTCCAGCGGCCGACAGCGGTTGCTGGGTTGCGGTTTCCGACCTAGCTTCCAGACAATTGGCCCGAACTCCTTCCCAGCCTTCACCATCAGGCCCGCCGCGCAGAGTAGACCCAGAAGTATCCCAAGTTGCGCAGGAGGGCCTCATACCCAGTGCGCCTTATGCCGACCGTTACCCTTACGTTATTCCGGACACGAACCGCCCGAGCGGAAATTCTGCCAATTTTACCCGAGGCGCTATGCAGTGGAGTGGGTTATCAAATCCACGACAGGTGCAGAGACAAAACAGGAAGCTTCCAGCCCTACCCAACACCACAGGCTCAATGTCCGTGGTGGGAGCAGAAGGATGTGTCCCACAGGACGACCCTCCTGCCTATTCTGATGCAGGCCGGGATTTTATCGCGCGGGACGGGATAGGCGTGGCGTTCTGATAGACCGAAGGTGATTTTTTTTGCATTTTGCATTTTCTAGGTATACAATCATTGTTTCAGTGTTGATACATAGTAAGATATGAAGGTGTGTGACAGTAAGTATGCAGATATCCAGGAGATATTCATTACTACTGCAGACCCAATCCTTTCTTGTAGCAAATTTACAATCAGACCTTCTTCATCGTCACACAGAGACATTCTTATTCGTTTATTTCTGTCTAGCGCATTCTGTTATGAATATTCGTTTTCGAAATTTGCATTCTTCTCTGAGAGTCATCCGGCATAGCTGGCCGGATGAGCTGCTTGTTGTATCACGCGAAGCTCAACAATAACATGCTGCTAAAGCTGTGCAGACATCCACACTTCCATCATGATGACTCAATCAAACTTCCGGAAGATCTGTAGTATTCATCTTGAGATTGAAGGGTTTGGTCTGTCATCACGGCGATTGCAGATGCCGAACGAGATCATTCCTTGATGTCCTGGGTCACCGGCAATGGTCGCCCCACCAGATCATTGCTGCACTGTCTCATTATATAGGCGTCAGGCCTATCTTTGAAACACTCATTCGCCGAGCGTTCATCCAATCCCAGTGATGCTGCTTGCGGGAGTATCGTTTCTATTCTTCCTCCCGTTTGTTCTGGCATCTCTGGTGAATGTGACAATCGATGATCAATTCGGCGACCCTCAGACTGGGACTCAAATCGTCTACCTACCTCCCGGCGCATGGAACAATGGAACGAAATCGTGTTTGGGGTGTATTACACACCTTGACCCCAGCCAGCTTTATAATGGTACCTGGCACGATTCGATCTTCGACCCGCAACCAAGTAATAACGACTCCAAGCTGAGTCAAATACAAACCGCGTCCGTAACATTCAATGGTCAGTACTTTGTCTGCTTGGATGGAACATAGCTCAGTTCATTGCCATTTCAGGTTCTGCCTTATTCGTGTACTGCGTCATTGCGCATTCCTCCAGCTCTCCTGATGGAAATTCAGACATGACTTTCTTCATCGACGGTGAAGTAGTAGGCACATTTTCCCAACCTCCCTCTACAGGGAGTCAACCTGATTATCAATATCACGTCCCGGTCTACGTGAACCATTCCATGCCTGCCGCTCTTCACACGTTCGCACTGCAGAATGGACACATCGGAGGACAGGAGTCTCTCGTTTTGCTCGATTCCATCATATATACGTAAGCAGAGCTCTAAGTATTGACAACAATGTGCGGGATAGCTTACGTGATGTTAAGGCATGACGATGGAAAACAAGAATCTGCCTCAGCCTCTGCCTCTGCAGCACATTCGCGACGTACAGTCCTTCTGAGCAGCATACTTGGAACTCTACTAGGACTCCTTTTCGTTGGCGTTGGCATCTATCTCTTTGTGCGACACCACAGACGTCGACGGCGGCGCATTGCGCCATCACAAAAATATGTACCTGATGAGTTCATCAGCAAATGGTTTGACGAAAGCAGCACATCCCCGGATTTGCAGGGACCTGCTCGCAATATTTTAGATCTGACACATGACCTAACACTCGAGATGACTCCATCACAAATGCCAGAAAGTACAGTCATAATAAAGTCTATTTCCGAGCCCCCCCTGGCATTCTTTGCACATTGCTCATGTTCTGAGACTTCACGTCCCGGAACTTGGACGGACGCTACAACGTCTGTGACTCGGAGCACAAGCCATCCGAGCGCAAGTCACCAGGCACCTCCGCTAATACCAGGAAGGAAAACCTTCAGGGTTGTAAATCGATAGTTCAGAAAAGTCCAAGTCATGCGTATGTTTACCATGTTCTTTGAAGTTACTTGACTCTGACAACTATACGTTTTGAAAATATTTCCAGCTACGTCATATACATTGTATTATGTATCTTAAAAACTTACACCATGGTTTCCGCGCAGCTCTCCAACATCGACCTGCCTATCTATCTATATTTATGCCGAGGGTGCCAATTCATGTAGTCGCGAGTCCCTATTTTAGCCATTTTTTATCATTTACACTTACAATTTACTTCTACCAAACGCGGTTACAGCAAAGCTTACTACACACCAGCTACCTACAATCGACATCTTGTTTCGAATGTACGTCTAATGGTATCCATTTTCTTCGAATTCGTCTAAGCTATTAAAGCGCCCCTAAGTAGCATGGCTGATCTCAACAACACCATCCTTCTTCCTCTTGGCACCACACTTCCTGCTCCGTAGATATGCATACCGCCATAACTTGCAAAGAACCAAGGCACCTGTCTATGTTGGTGAGACGTCCCAAAAAGAAGTAGTAGACGCCATTTTCCTCAGAGCAGCATGTCAGCTGTGTTGCATCGGCGAAGATGTACATAAAGTGAGCCACAGTTGTCGTCATTACTCGAAACGGTAATGTATTATGCAAGCCCCTAGTCGATGACGTCGATCTGGTGATCGCACAACTCATATTTAAAGGAAATGCCTCGACAACCTCGCCTTCTTTCCACATACACTCGTCGATATTATTTCCACAACCATGATTCGTACCTCCATATTTACTAGCGCACGCACTTCGAGTCTGTCGAGAGCCGTTGGGTCTGGCCGTCAACTCCATTCGACGCCCATAGCATATAAAACTGTGACCGAGAAAGTCTCAGAAGTTGCAGACACTGTAAGCCTCACTTGTTATTCGTTTTGTGAAATCCTTCAACGAATGTCCAAACAGGTCAACAAGAAGGTTGGAAAGGGATTGGCTTCGGCCATCGAGACAGGCGAGAAAGCAACTGAGAAGGCGAAACAGAAGACAACAGAGGCCTCCGATGTTGCTAGTCACAAAACGGACCAGGTATAGTCCATGTTGTAGTTCCAGTATCCTTTACTTATTCGTTATGATAGGGTGTTGCAGGAGCGAAAGAGGCGAAGGAGGAGTTCAAGAACGAAGTGAAGAAGTAAATTTATTAACACTGTAGGATGATAACGCATGAGTCGTAATTGAAAGATGTGCAGTTCTCGCTCATCTAAACCGTGCTCGTTTGACGTTCGATGACTCCAAATATTATCCTTGCGACTTGATCATTTAATTATAACAGGGATAACGAGTAGAGCGCCACCGGCGGAAGCCTTTGAAAATCGTTGCAGGTTGGCATCGCGTCTTAGGTAGATCATAGATACAGACCTGACCAGGAAGTCGCTGGAGAATACTGCGAATGTATCTGAATCATGAAAGGGAATGATGATGTGAATCATGGCGACTATGTTGAAAGTTTTTTTTAAAAAAATAGACAAGCTCTCGAGCGATTTGGAGTGGAGCAATTTAGGATAATATAGTATAGGGGTACGTATATAAATTTCTGAGTCCGGAGTAGTCTCTCCTAGACAGACAACTATACGAGGTACGAGTATAGAAGTCCGGAGTCTGTATATATTACATTTAGCCTCCACATTCCTGACTGAACAGGGTAATATTAATATCTCTCGTGCACTAACGAATCCCTATATGCCCGAACTTCCTGGTAAGTGGAAGTACATATTATATCAAAATCGAGATCATAAATTGCTGTCACAGAGGTCGAGAGAGCCACCGAGGTCATCACGGCAGTCGGCGCCGGGAAGAATATCGAAAGAGTAGAAACTACAGAAGATCTGCTTGTTTATGCCGGGACCACACACGATGAGTTTGTGAGTCAATTACCTGCTGCAGGTATCATAAATTTGGAATGTTTGCAAGGCTACCGAAATTACCGGTCGGAGGTTGAAGAGGGCAGGAAGATATGGTGATTTTTTATTGGCATTTTCTAGCCTTGATAGGTACATGAGCTGACAGATGTCTCAGGGAAAGTGTTTTATCTGGAACTCGAAGGAGACGGACGAATGCCTGTTCTACATTTTGGCATGACCGGGGCCATTCAAGTTCGCGGAGGTCCATCGATGTATTACCGAAAGCAGCCAGAGAAAGCTGAAGTCTGGCCTCCTCGGTTCATGAAGGTGACTGTCGACCCGACATACTGTCTGCAGTTCTTATAGCTGAATCCGAACTTAGTTCATTTTGCACCTGAGGGATGAAGCTTCCGATACTGTCACCCAGCTAGCATTCGTCGACGCTCGCCGCTTGGGCCGAATTCGCCTTTGTGCTTCACCGCTGACTGAGGCTCCAATTTCTACCCTTGGCTTTGATCCCATTCTCTCTATGCCAGCTCTAGAGAATTTTAAACTCTCGGTTTTAAAACGATCATGTCCTATCAAAGCCCTTCTACTCGACCAGTCATTCAATGCAGGGGTCGGAAATTATGTTGCCGGTAATATTGCCATTCGATACACTGTATTTTGATGATCTGATATCCCGTCATGCCCACCGCAGATGAGATTCTGTACCACGCTCGGGTTCATCCAGAACAACGGTGCAATGCGTTGACGGAATCACAAATAGCTGCTTTGCACCTGCAGACATCCGAAGTATGTCGTATTGCAGTCGAGGCGAAAGCCGATGATTCTAAGTTTCCTGAGCACTGGCTTTTCAAACACAGATGGGTAAATTATATGTTTTCCACCTGATACTCACTTACATCTGTTTCGCAGGGAAAGGGCAAAAAGGAGAAACACGCTATGACATTGGTCCGTCCGCTAAATGCCCACACGGGTAAACCATCTTGCTGATGTTTTTGGAATTAATAGCCCACAGGAGAGCCGGCGACAATAAAATGGATAACTGTTGGAGGTCGTACGTCCGCGTATGTCACAGAGCTCCAGCGCCTGACTAGGAACACAAGATCTGGAAAAGCTGCAGAGGTATGTATATGTTCTGCTCGTCACATATCACGCTTGCTGAACGTGGATCTTTTAGAAATCGAGTGGTGACGAGAGTGAGCTGACGACTCTAACAGAGTCAGACACGGAAGAGACTTCGAAATTAGCGGGGAAAAAACGCAAAGTAGGATGTACCTTGGCAATCATGTGGTGACAGTTAACTAACCATGTCTTAGATGTCGAAAACAGTACCTAAGGAGCGGGTAACACGTCGCAAGACAGCGAAAATGCAGATAGCAAGAGACCAAGATTAAAGTGGGGTCGACGGTAACAATCTGATAGCATGATGCATTTCACAGTGGTTAACCAGATAAATGATCGTTCATTCGCTCTCATCATCCTCGTCCTCGTCAAACTCATCGGCTTCGTCATCGATGAAGCCATTCAGAGTTGGGCCTTCGTCGTCTGATTCCTCTTCATCCGAGTCATCCGAGTCATCTTGACTGTCTCCACCCAGCTCCACATCCTCGATACTTCCTGCATCGTCATCGCTCTCCATCTCGACTTCAACGTCCATCTGCTCATCTTGCTCATCCTCACTCTCTCCTTCAACATATTTTTTCGCTACTCGTTTGCTCTGAACACCGGACGGTAAGTTACCTTTTTGAAGAGCCAATGGTGCCGGTGCAGCTGAAGAACGCATCTCGATTTGAGATAGTACCATATCTAATCGACCATTAAGTGAGAGAAGACTATCTTGAAGAGTCAGTCTTGTACTGAGCGTTGCGTGTAGTCCTGACAGTCTCGCCACAAGGTCCGGCATCTGAATATTTACCCTCCATTAATTCAGCGACATGGACGAGCTTAGTTTAACGAACCGTCATCAGATGTCCACTATGAACTGCCAAGACTGCTTTCACCCAAGCAAGCAATCCCGTCCCTCTTTGAGAACTTGCACCTCCCCCTCCGCCTTTCATATTCGCCGCCCTTGAGCCTCTTCCCAGGCGTTCCACGCATGCAGTGAGCAACGGTACTGCCAATTGGGGTGGTAATTTTCGTACAGTGTTGCGTATCAGAGTCTGGTCGGAGTGAGCTAAACACGTCTCCAATAATCGTGAATCCGAAGAGTGCAGGGCTTGAATCAACGTCCGTGTTAATGAGTTGGCAGGCACGACATTTGGTGTATCCTGTTTCATTTTCTCCTTTCCAGACCGTCGACTTATGGCTTCAGCACCTTCGTCTTCACTGTCTGATGTGGTGTTACGATCTGCAACACCATTTCTGCCAGAAAGAGCCGTCAGCCGTTGACCGAGACTGAGCTCTGCTAGATCTACATCCAGATCGCCATCGACGTCACGCATTGCTAAGTCATCCGCTGATTGGTCTTGGCCAAGCTCCACACCAGAATGGACTGCTACGGAATTGGATTCAGAATAGCGCTGGTTTGGAGCCTGGATAAAACGAGTTTGATGATTACTTATCATGAACGTCCTGGCAAAGAAAAGGCTTACGTTGATAGCGAGTTCGCTTGCAAGAGCCGCACTAGAATCGTCATGGGTAATGTCGACTTCTTTGACGAACACGCCTGACTCATCGAGATATTGCTGCAAAACAGAATTCAAAATTGAAAACTTTCAATAGGTACCTGGGTGCTTACCACAAGGTGAAACATAGGACGAACACCTCCAACTATCCTCGCAACTTGTATATGGCCGTCTTTTTCCGGAACGAAGGACACATCAACGACTTGAGCGGCCGAAGGTTTTTTTGATGATACTTTGACAATCGACCGGGGGAGGAGGGTTGGCACTTTGTGTTTTGTGCCCTCAGAACTGGCAGGTGGCGTCAACTCTGAGGGAATGGGATAAATTGATATTTTGCCAGAGGCGGATAGAGTGAGAATGCGCTGTTTTTCTGAATTCAAGGACGGTTGTGGCGTGCGGGGGATGGAGAGCGCGATACGTCGAACATTTGAGTCGAGTGGTATTGAAAGAATTATCTTCCCTTCCGTTGACGCTCCACTTGGCACTTCCCAGACATAGACGAATCTGTCTGAGTCTGCCATCGATAGAAAGCGGCTTGATGGCTTTTGGGATGCGTCCCACTGGAGACTTTTGATCAAGGATGCGTGACCGGTAAAAGAAGCCAATCCCTTTGGTTTTATGGTTTCAAAGGCACTTGAATGAAGTTGGCTTCCCGTCGTTGAAAGAAGTCGGATCCCGTGGTTGGCCACGAGAAGGTCTACATCATCGCCCAATATTCCACTAGGCCGAACTGCCATGGATGAATATGGTATCCGATCATCGGTTTTCCAACTGCCCATGATTTTATTTTGGCGGGCATTCCAAAGGCGGATGGCGCCATCCGCACCAGATGTCCAAACTACGGGTCCACTGTCCCCATCAACAGTCAATACGACTGACAGTATAGCGACAGTACTTGTTGAATGTGATAAGGTCCGCAAGATTCGGCTATGTGTGGGTGAGAAGAACAAAAGTGTTCCATCTGAGAGTCCAAGCACCACAACCTCTGTCTCCGACTTCGGTGTATTTTCTTTCGCAATGTTGGTGCTAAGGCGTTTTCTTTTGCCCTTTTTCTTTGTGGGATCGACATCTTCATCCACAGGCACCGATGGTTGCTCTGACAAATCGATTTGACTCCAGAGCAGAGTGGTAATGCGAGCCGAGTCCACGACGTGTTCTGCTACAGATTTTCCTGTAGTTGTATCATAAACGCGTAAACGATGCTTGTCAACTGCGAGAGATAGGAAAGCAAATAGATTGGCTTGTGGTGAAAAGGCGGACAGGGCTGTCAGGGACGATGCATCTTCGACCACTGGGTGAGACAACGCCGTGGTATTTGCTGGCCGGCGTGACTTTTTAGATTTTGAAGTGGAGGCCATATTGGCATACAAAACCTACTAGACAAACAGTCTGTTGGACTGTACGGGGTTAAACCTTCGGGCTCAACAAACAGAGAGGCTACGAATAGTCAAAACTTTTTTGTTGCCGTAAGTATTACGGCGACTACCGGTTTTGGCGAGTCCCACAGCCTGAGCCGAGTCCGATTGTCCTCTGTCTTGTACTTGTACCTCCAACTAAGCCCACAATTACTCTGTCTCGCTTACCTTTTATTTCGCTCGGCTCTTCTGCCGTCGAGTTTTCCATTTTTCTGAGCGCACCTGTTGTGGCGAGCCTTGGACAAGTTTGATCGACAATGAACTATATTCAGGTGAATCCCTGTTATCCACCGTCTTTAGCATACTTTCTTACTCTGAATTAGCTGGAAAAACTAGGCATGGTATAATAATTTGTAAATCTGATCATGATCTCATTTGTCTCCGATATGCAGGGGAAGGCACGTACGCCACGGTATACAAGGTCAGTGAATGTGTGTGAAGCAAAACAAGTAATATTTGTTCAGATATTACGACCAGGGACGATCCAGAACGACAAACGAGATCGTTGCGCTCAAAGAAATTCATCTGGATGCAGAAGAAGGGACACCCTCTACGGCGATCCGTGAAATATCGCTCATGAAGGAGCTAAAGCATGTCAACATCGTACGCCTCCACGACGTGATTCACACCGAGACAAAATTGGTCCTCATATTTGAATACTGTGAACAAGATCTGAAGAAATACATGGATCAGCATGGTGACAGAGGCGCGCTAGATCCGAACACCGTCCGCAGTTTCATGTATCAGCTTCTCAAAGGCACCTCCTTCTGTCACGAAAATCGTGTTCTGCATCGCGATCTAAAGCCTCAGAACTTACTCATCAATAAAAAGGGAGAGCTGAAACTAGGTGATTTTGGACTTGCAAGGGCGTTCGGTGTGCCTGTCAATACCTTTTCGAATGAGGTACGTAACGTTATATTGATTTTCTTTATGCGTATAACATTTGTTTTGACTAGGTTGTTACTCTTTGGTATCGTGCACCAGACGTTCTTCTCGGATCCCGGACATACAGCACTTCGATTGATGTCTGGTCGTGTGGTTGCATCTTTGCCGAAATGATATCCGGTGTGCCGCTCTTTCGAGGACGGGATAACCAAGATCAGTTATTGCACATAATGAGAATAATAGGGACGCCTGATGACAGGGCCTTGAGGAAGCTAGCGCAAGATTCGGTAGGCCTTTCCTCGAACTAATGAGCTCCGATGTCATTTGACGGAACCACTCCGCAGCCTGAAATCACAATCAAACAATATCCACGATATCCTAAAATTTCTTTCCAACAAGTTCTTCCTAAAGCCTCCCCGCAAGGTAAATGGTATTCACCATTGCCTTCTGCTGCAAACTGCTTACAAGCTTTCTCGACCAGCCATTGATCTGCTCGAGAATTTGCTTCAATTCGATCCGAGCAAACGCATATCAGCAACGGACGCACTCTTACACCCCTACTTCACTGGCACTGTCAGCACTATTCCGTACGGAATGAACGCACCTCCTGGCTCGATGCCACCTCCACCATATAATTATCCTCACCCTCATGCACATCACCATCAGCAACAGCCCCAACAACAACAACAAGCTTATGTCCACGCGCAACCAGGCATGGGTCAGCAACCACACATGGGCCCACCAACCATGGGCCAACCCAACATGGGTCAACCCATGGGTCAACCGAACATGGGCCAGCCGAACATGTATGCCCATCAAGATGCTGCAAGGTACTCGCAGGCTGCTCAAGCTATGGCGCAAGCGCAAGCTCAAGCTCAAGCTCAAGCTCAAGCTGCACATGCACAAGGACTGGCTCAGGCTCAGGCCCAAGCGGGCTATGGAGGTTATGCGCCTCAATATGGGCAAGGCGGGCGATAGTGATACTCGAGCTCGGTTTGTTTACTCGTCTGTCAAATTTTATACAGATATGATGTAGCCATTTCTTGATCGGTTTGTATGTCTTTCTCTCTTTCACTGTGTACGACATGTAATGATAGGACTCCAGTATAAGCAAATCACTCAAGTTATTTATATTTTGAGCTGAAATTGAACTTTGCTGCGTGTTCCGATGCTAAAGCGCGAAAATTCACCACCACCACCACCACCACTGCTGAAGGAAGAATTACGTTTATGCCACATCCCTCCAGCTAAAGGATTTTCAGCAATATGGTAATCGTCGAAGGTTTCGTATATTTCGGCCATCTGAGCAGCATTCGAGAGAGATCGGCGGTGATCAACAAAAAGGACCAAAATCCATTTACGGGGAGTACTATACGGTTACACGACTATGAATCAAAGAGATGAAGCGTAGAAAACTTTTTGCCCGGTGGCATGACGACGATATAGCGAAAAGATCAAGAAGTCACTGTTGGCGGACGTTAGTACCTCCCAGGTATGGACGAAGAGAAGACATACTGTAACTAGCGGGGTCAATGTGATCAGGAAGCTCTGGTACAGCCACTTCGAATCGAGACTGTATGGCAGCCATGACCTGCTGGTCAGCCTCAGACGATACAAAGGTAACGGCGAGACCCTTCGTCCCGAATCGACCGGCACGACTATCATATCAACATCAGCAAGGGCAGCATCAATATCGAGTGACAACGCTTACCCAACGCGATGCAGATAGCTGTCTGCATCAGGGGGACAGTCGTAGTTGATCACAATGTTAACACGTTCAACATCAATGCCACGTCCGAAGATATCTGTCGCAACTAATATCCGCTTCTCAAAGGCCTTGAACGCAGTATAGCGATTAATACTGGACACACCCCATCAGTGATGTGCAAGGAAGATTTGCAAAAATGCCTACCGCTCCTCCTGTTGGAGGCCAGAGTGAATGCTGATGCTCGGGAAATTGCAAGAAACAAGGAGTTTATCAAGCTCGATTGCACGAGCAACTGATTTGACGAAGATAACGACCTGCAAGCCAATAACGCGAGTAAGATAATATATTGAGTTTAGGCAGGCATATTAGGCTTGCCTGATTGAACTCCAGAGTGTCCAATAACTCATTCAACTTCCTGTTCTTGCCAACCTCCTCGAGCTTCACGTAGTGTTGTTGGAGACCATGGAGGGTCAGTTTTGTTTCGTCGTCTACAAAAATTTCGAGGGGCTGACGCGAGATAAGATTTATCAGGAACGGATACAGGGTACAACACTACATTCAACTTACATTGGCCATGAATTTCTTGCAGGTTGCCCGAATCTCCTTGGCGAGAGTGGCGCTGAACATCATGACTTGCTTGTGGTGTGGAGTCGCCCGGAAAATTTCTTGAACATCGCGGCGCATGTCTAGTGAGTGGTGTCGTGATTAGATGAGTCGTCGACGAGAAGGCGGCACGAGAAAATAAAAATAAGGGAGTGTAAAGAAGACGGACAGAAAGGGGCGGACGAAATTTGAAGTCCTCTGTCGATGTCTATATACGCCGCTTTGAAGGGAGTCTCCATTCGATGTGCTCAGTCCTCCCTACATACCACCACTAGTGGAAAGCCCCAACCTCAACATGAGACCCACACCCAATCCTACGACCAATATCGAAGGAAGTGCCAGCGCCCAAGGCGCAGCGAGGGATGCAGACAATGCGACAAAAACATGTGCACCAGGCGGGCGATGAAGTGACGAATATAAAGGATGACGGATGTGGCAGGCCGAAATTCGCATGACTAACCAAGCTGTTCCAGCATTTTATCGCACTCGTCCAGCACAAAGTGCTTCACATTTTTTGCGTCCAAAACTTTGTCCCTTGCGAGTGCGTTCAGTCGCCCGGGTGTGGCGACTACGATATGGGGGCATTTGCTCTTGTCGCGCAAGGTCTCCGCGTCTTTCGCAACTGGAATACCGCCGTAGAAAGTGCTGACTCGGACGTCCGGCATATACTTGGCGAAGCGTGCGTACTCGTTCTTAATCTGGAAGGCGAGTTCACGAGTGTGGCAGAGGACGAGGACAGAGACTTCGCCGTTGACAGGTTCCAGTTGTTGCAAGGTCGCCAAAACGAAAACAGCCGTTTTGCCGTGGCCGGATTTGGCCTGACACAAGACATCCATTCCGAGGACAGCCTGAGGGATACATTCCTGTTGCACTGCGCAAGTAGGTCAGTTTTGACATTTGGCCAGGACATGAGGTCACTCACCCTCTGAGGGGTGCTCAAAGCCCAAATCACTGATGGCACGTAGCAGCTCAGGCTTCAACAAGAAGTCCCTAATAAAATTTCAACATCAGCGTTTTGACGCTGACAAGACACTAAACGTACCTGAAACCAGTCGAGTGAATGCCGGAGAAATTTTTCTTGTCTTTGTCGCCATCACCATCTGCTGCGGTAGCAGCAGCGCCGTTTGTCGTCGATGCTGTGGCGCCATTGGGAACGACGTCGTGCTCATCTTCGTAGTCGATCAATTCCTCGTTGTCGTGGGAACTCATGTTGTGTGTAGGCGTCGGAAATAGAGTAATATAGGATCAAGACCAAGAACCAGCGAGAGATACAGAGACGATGCAATGGCGACGACCAACAAAGGAGTCAAAAGCAGAGAGGGACGGTGTTGTGGCTTGTTGTGTTCGGTTTCTTATTTGCAGGCGGTGCTGCGCCACAACAAATTGTCCTTCCACAGAATGTCAGTAATTTGCGTAGGATTTAAAGGCCTTCTACCAGTCTACCGTCTGTTATTTCTTAACCAAATTTAAAATAATGACTGGGTCCAAATGGAGTCTCGCAAGTTTGGAGCTCATCATCTGACTCCGAGATTGTGATGCAGCGGTGGTCAATATTGATATGAGACAGTCGGAAAAATCGGATTTCCTAGGAAGTGGTCGAGGACTTATGTTAATGACGGAATCTGGGGTTAAGCAGCGAGTGCAGCGCTGATATACCTTGTTCTCCCAGCCATCAGCCACTATCGGCCGATGGCGAGACGGCTTTTCGTACGGCGCATTTCGGCCGACTGACTGCTGTTTTAGCACCACCACTGCTGCTCTATTACTGGGCGTGGTATAAAGCCAACTGGTCTCCATACCGGTTGACCGATTTCGGTTGGAGACCCAGAGGTACAATATCTATCTAACATGCCCGACTATCCTTTCTGGTGGGTCCTTTTTGCCACGTCTGCAGATGGCGAGCGCTTTTAACAGAAAAAAACACCTTCACAGGCTCGGAGGTTAGCATGCAATGGTGATGTTGTTACAGATCGAACCAGACTAACTGGTGTATAATTTGAACGCAATGCAGGCGTTTCAGCATCCAGTGAGTATCCAAGTGGTATTTTGGTTCTAGATATCTGAACTCTTGTCCAGTGGCTGCATGCTGCACCCATCCCTTGGACCTCACCAAAGTGTACGTTTCCCACAGGCATATGTTTCTGGTGTGTTCATTGACCGGGTCCTCCCCTCTAGACGAATGCAAACTTTACGTTCGAAAGATGGCTCGAAACGTCCATCGACATTCTCCGTCATCCGTTATTCAATTGGCAAAGAAGGTCTTCGTAGTCTATATACAGGATTGAGTGCGTCGCTGCTACGGCAAATGACCTACTCTCTTGTGCGCATTGGAAGCTACGAAGAGATGAAACGACGGATGGCACAGACAGGTTCATCATCTACATGGAAGCTGCTTCTGGCAGCAAGCGCGGCTGGCGGTCTGGGGGGCATCGCAGGCAATCCTGCAGGTAAGTTTGCCAAGCATTATATGCCAAGTGCTCATACCCCATGGGGACTGGTATTAGATATTTTAATGATCAGAATGACCAGTGATTCTGTCAGACCGCCTGAAAAGCGTTACAGCTATCCCAATGCATTGAGCGGACTGGTCACCCTTATCAAGGAAGAAGGTATCCGTGGCTTGGCCAGAGGAGTTGGCACCAATACTACAAGAGCCGTGTTAATGAATGCGAGTGTCCAATTTTTTATGTCATAATTTGTCCACTTATTCCCTCTCGTTTCACGTAGGCGTCTCAAGTAGGATCGTAAGTGTTCATCAATGTCTTTCACGTGCATAGCTGACTCTTGTGAGCACCCAGCTATGATTACCTCAAAACATTATTGTTACGATATCCCATACCCCTCGTTAATTACCAATTACGCGACAATCTTGCATTGCACGTGGTTGCAAGCTGCCTGGCCGGAACTATTGCGACCAGTTCGTGACCTTTCCCGCCTGCGTTGATCTGTATCTGACATCATCTATGTCAGCCATATGCTCACCTGCAGACGTAATAAGATCTCGGCTGATGTCTTCTGTTCGTGGATCGTTTTCAAATTCCATATAACATCGTCACTGATAAGTGTGATTATAGTCGGGCACCAAAAAACCATTAGATATCATTACTCGTTCGTTACAGAACGAAGGGCCTATGTTCTTATTTAAAGGTTGGACTCCCGCGTTTATTCGTCTTGGCCCTAATACCGTCCTGCTATTTGTCTTCTTTGAGGTGGGAATTATTTAGGATTGTGTCGACGACATCTCCACTGACGGTCCTTTGATGGCAGCAACTCAAGAAAGGATGGGCGTCATTCACCAAATGATCGCTGCTTTGATTTTCGGACCTCGTTGGCACGAGGATACGCCGCCATCCAATTTTACCGTCTCGCGAACGATATCATAGGAATTTTCATCACTGGCCACATACCACAATCCGCATACTAGAATATTGCACACATCTAGAGTTCCCCCATCAGCCTGAGGATGCATGTAAGTAGACCATGTTGACCGTAAATTACAATTATATACAACTTCGATACACCGGAGGTTCGTACAAAGTGACCGAAGTTCTGACCGATAGGCAAGTGGAAGCAGCGCGATTGATCCTTACCACTTAACTTCTCGCTCTGCGTCATTAACGCAGTCTCCATCGGCTACATACCAACTTCGCGCCATAGTTCGGAAAAATCGAACCGTTTGGGGGTGCATAAAATGACTACAGTACCTTCAACTAAGACTATCTGATAACCAGAATCACGACATCAAGGGCATAAGCTCTATGGTATCAACGTGAGGAATAAGGACTCTGGATCACCTCATCATCCCACTGCGTCGTTCGCATATGGCCACCAGTTCTTCAAATGCAGGCTTATCCTCTTCTCGACCCGGAATCTTCAGGTTTTTGGGACACCAGATGCCAGGAACGGGGACATCATCGTCACGAATGACATAGTCGTCCTTCGGATGGCGGACCACAATCCTCTCTAGATGATGACACTCCTGCAGCTTTCTCCAAAAGTCTGCCCAGCGAACAGGCGCCACGTCAGGGAGTGCTCCCAGATACATGGGACACATGCTCAAATGTAGGTCTCGTAATGTGCCGTGATGGCGTAAAATGAAACCATCGACGTCTGCGCTTCGGTCACGTGTGCCATCGAATATGAAGCCCGATAATGTCAGCGATGTGAGATGAAGGTAGAAAAGGGTGTCAAATTCCAGCCAAAATTCGATAGACTGGTCGGCAATCAAGGTCAAGGATGTGAGGGATGACTGTGTGGGGGAAAGAAATCCCACCGGAATCGTGTATGAATAAACCTCTATGGTATTGTCGTATTGCGGTTCGCTTCCCCAATAGTGTGAGCTATTAGACAACCCAGTTATGTGCAGCATTTTCAATCGTGAAAGCACAATGGCAAACTCTGGCGATTTAAAGGCTGACTTAGAACCAAAATGATCTGCCAGAAGATGGCAAACGGTTAGGTTTTCAAGGTAGAGGGTATTGAAAGACCTCGAGATCGCCTGGAATAGTGTGTGTTGGAGATGCTGATTGTAATTGGGCCCGAACGACTTGTGAAAATCCGTATAAAAAATGGAGTCGTCATTTTTGCACTTGCTATCGAAAACGAAAACGAGAGATCTGATGCGGCAAAAATACGACATGTCAGAGAAAGCATCGCGGATGTTGTTGAGTAGAACAACTTGCAATAACGACAAAGGAGTCATGTCAGCAACTTGCTTTGTGCAACCAGAGAGGAGCACATACCTGGAAACGTGGTATCGTGGGTACGATACTTGACAGAGGTTATCTCATGAACTCTCCCGTCTACCTTCTGCCGAAACACAATCCGCTCAACCAGTGAAGCAAGCGTCTGATTTTGTTGAAGAGACATCATATTCATGACACAATCGGGGGTGTCTGAAACATGAATATCGCGAAAACAGATCGGGGTGACGAGGGAGGACATGGTCCTGCTGGTCGATCGGATTGAAAGCAGGTCTGTCTGCTCTTCTACCTCGTCAAAGATTTGCAGCAGCAATTCTGAAGGAATCGCGCGACTCATGGTACCTGGGAGAGCTGACTGGTAGTCACGTGGACCCTAGTTTTCTTCTTCTTCGTCTTCACATGGAAGCATTCCAACTGCTGTCTCGCGGTGGTGCGTTTGATAAACAGAGGTTCAAGAACGATGTCTATTTGTTCAGTGTATGTGCGGCAACCTTGCCTGCCGATTTTCATCTTACTTGGCATTATCCGTAGCCGGCGAAATCGAAGCATGTTGAAGGAAAGAGCAGCTCAAAAGTCGATGATGGCGAGCTTCCCTCGGAGCTTGATTTCTTCAAGTACGCAAAGGGCGGGACAAACAAACGGAAGGCGGCAAACCAAAATCTGCAGCACGAGGGCAAGAAACAGAAGACGAATCATGCCAGCGAGGACGAGCAGGATGACGACAATGGCACTTCTAACTCCCCTTTGCCAAAGCACCGCGTAACGGCCAAAGGCTCTAGAGTTCCAGAACATGTGGATGTGTTCGAGGCGTTAACAGACAGATACCAAGTGCCTTCTCGCTTGCTGGAAAATCTCTCAAATAATGGTTACAACCGTCCGACTGGGATACAGTCATACGGTATACCAATATTGCTAGAGGTAAGTCACCATTGTACATTACGATCAAAGGCCTAATCCTCTCATGTAGTCCCGCGATCTCGCCGCTATATCACCTACTGGTACAGGCAAAACATTATCATACCTTTTGCCTATCATGGCTGCTCTGGGCGCGCCAGCGGCCAGTGCAAAGAGTGATGCTGGATCCGGCGTCCGTGCAGTCATAGTGGCGCCTACGCGTGAATTAGCGCATCAAATACATAACGAATGTCTTAAACTGGCCGTTGGGAGGAAATGGAGAATCATATTATTCAGCAAGTCAACCGCGAGTACGTTGGCGGATAAGAGTGTTCGAGACAAAGTAGGTTCGTGGTCTCGAATTTTGATTTTTTGCTGTGTTATATGGACACTACCTGATTTCGGTCGTAGATATCATCGTCAGTACGCCTTTGCGGTTGGTCTCTTCACTTCAGGCTGGTAATTTGGAGCTTCATAAGTGAGTTGGCGATGACCTTGATTATTCTGGCACCAATTGATTTCCCAAGCGTTCGACACTTGATCCTGGACGAAGCAGACCGCATGCTCGACTCAGAATTTCTACCACAAGTGCAGGAAATTACAGCAGCTTGCACTCACGAAAATGTGCAGAAGGCTGTATTTAGCGCCACGCTCCCTGCGAATGCGGAGAAAATTGCAATGAAAATGCTACGTGATCCTATCCGCGTGGTTGTTGGTCTTAAGTGCGTCCTCCGCCTCCGCCTTCCTTTCCGGACTGATGCTTTACTCAGGGATACACCCCTTCCTCTCATTTCCCAATCACTCACATACGTCGCAGACGACCAATCAAAACTCCCTAGTCTCCTTACCTACCTCGCACAACCCTACAACCCTCCGGTCCTCATCTTCACATCCACCCAACCTCGTGCGTCTTCTCTTGCAGAAGAACTTGTCCTGAACGCGATTCCCAACGTGGACTGCCTCCATGCAGGGATGAGCAAGAAGGAGAGAGAGGACGCTGTGAGCCGAATGCGCAGAGGCGAGAGCTGGGTAATGGTTAGTACGGAAGTCATGGCTCGAGGTATGGATTTCAAGGGCGTAAGGGAGGTCATCAATTATGACTTCCCGACTAGTGTGCAGAGTTATGTTCATCGTATCGGTGGGTAGCTTGACCGCTATTTTCTCTCTCGTGTCTAAACAATCTGCTATCTGCTCTTTAGGTCGCACGGGCCGAGCTGGTCGTGAAGGGAAGGCTGTGACATACTTCACCGACGAAGACGCACCATTCCTAAAAACGTTTGTCATTGACTACATTTTATTCATGTCCCTTCAGCTAAACACCATTCTCTCACTAGCATTGCCAACGTCCTGTTACAATCCGGATCATCGGTTCCAGATTGGATACTCAAATTACCGAAACCATCCAAAATGAAACGTAGGCAGATGGGCAAGGTAAAGCGTCTCGAGATTGTCAATTCTGCTCGGAAAATAGGCAGAAATGACGCGGTGAAAAAACGGTATGCAATCACTGTTTGCTTCGCACTCATAGGAGACATTTATAAACGCTTTCTTATAATCCAGGGATATGATCATGGGTTCTAAGCGGCGAAAACAAAAGGCTGAGGGGGCACAGGATGCTACGAGTGATGATTAAGTTAAGGATAACTGAGCATATCTCTCGTGAGGATCCAATGAATACATTTGTTTTGCATGAGCGAGTCACTTTCTGTGGCCTTTGGATGGCGCGTTACAGTATATTTTCATTGTGGTCACTTCCACTATTGCTTGCAGGTTGGTGACGAACCTCGCTTCAAGTGTGTGCCCGAGTGTTAGACCGTGCTTACAAGGCCATAAAGTCTCAAATGCACTTACACTACCAAATCACTTCAGTTCCAAATGGTGGACATGCCGCTTTGCGAGCAATTTCCATGCCAGGCCCTGAAGTGACTCTCTGGAGGGTTTTCACACCATGGATAGTGTCACAATATCGTGAAAAGGCAGCCTTTGGTCATGGCATCTATTTTCGCTTCCCTTTGTAATAATTCACATCCAGCGACCCAATACCAACCGGACAAATTCCAAATTTGGTCATCGCTTCGCGTTTTTGGTGGCGGGACCGCTCCCAGTAACCTTGGTTCGCTTACTCGCAGAGTCCGGTGCACAGTTCTCTACACGAATCCGTCCTGCTTCACGTTCGGCTCTCAACCATGCTTCGCACTCGACCATGGTGCCATCCGGGTGTTCGAGTTGCCATTCAATTACCCGAGCCAAAATTTGTCCTGTCCAAGCTCCTGGTCTACTGGCTCCCATCGCCTCGATGACTTGACGGCCCTGATAAATTTCGGAGTCTAAATCAAATTGCTGGTAGTGAGACACGACTTACGTCTAATATAGGTTTTGCCTCCACAGAGGTGTGCAAGCCAAGCTCTTCGATACGGCTTACGAACACATTGTATGTGTGGATGAGCGCCGAGGCTCGGTTTACTGGATAGTCATCATAAACATCAGCAGGTCATGAATCGGTTGATATCAGATCGCACTATCCAACTGGTCTTCGACTGCATCATACGTGGGCACTAGTTCCTGCAAAAGTGAGAAAAGCACCGATGTTGCCCAATGAGAACCAGTATTCGGGTTGTGTACACATTTATCTCGTAGTAGCAACCCTAGGTACACGAAAATGATCTGAGAAAGATAACCAGCAAAAGAGATGCAATCTACTGACCAATAGCTACCCTCTCACACGGTGATTGGAACTTGTCGTTGTTGAGCCTAGGATCTTTGAGTCGATCCGCAGCAACGAATAAGGCTGGTATGCCATCAAGATAGTGATTTTGTGTCCCAAGCCTAGTACCCTCACGGATGGCTGCCTCGACGGCAAAATGTGACTTCTTTTTTGAATCTGTGTATAGGATTCCACGATATGGAGTTAAGGCCGCAGCGAGGAAGAGGCGCGATTTTGTGCCTGGTGAGAGAGTGGATGAAAGAAGTGTTTTGTGAACAGATGGGAGAGCAATGGAAGACGAGATCGACGCGGTTTGTGGTTCGATGAGGGCACGAAGGAGCGTAGCGGCGCTTACAGACGTGATAGGTTGACCAGGCGTCGAGGAAAATGTTGATGTGATTGCTTCAGGGATCGAGAATATGTGGGGATACAGCGAAAGCTCTTGGATCAGTTGTATTGATCGAAGAGGGTCTCTTCCTAGCGAGCTCTTGGAGTGAGATCTGTTTATGCAGAGCTACAGTGTGACACCCACCTTTCATCATCTTATCCAGTTCTTCGCCGATTCGTTCTCTGCTAATTTTGAGAGACAAAGCCTCCTTGACGAACTTCAGTATTCCAGCTTATGCTTGAGCGAGGAACAGTCTACCTGTATGGTCGGATCCAACGCAGCTTCTTTCAATTCAGGAACTACGTCAAAGCCGAATCTGCTAGCAAACCTGATACATCGTATTATGCGCAGGGGATCATCATTAAATGTCTCCTTCGGTGGCAGTGGAGTTCGTATAATGCCATTCTTTAGATCATCCAATCCCTAGCAGGTCGCAATCAATAATCAGTCAACGCGCCCTTGTGGAAACTGGAGATAAAAATAAAATACCTTCCCAGTGAAGTCCTCCACAGAACGAGAGTGGACATTATAGAAAAGCGTGTTGATTGTGAGGTCTCTCCGCAACGCATCTTGCAGTGGAGTACCAAATGCCTAAGAGGCGGCCTGAGTAGATTCAAACAAGCTGCACAGAGTGTACACTTACAATCTCGGTTGGTATTCGACTATCTCCCGCATATTCTTCACTCCGTAAATTAACAAAGTCCATCTCGATATCGAGCACAGTAGTTCTGCCTGTCTCAAGATGCTTTGATTGATCGGGATTGCGTTCGATCTTTGTAACGGCTTTGACTGGAAGGTCCTTTTGCAAAGATACGAATGATACGAAGTGTTCTGCAAAAGTAACGCCCATCATGTTCTCGACGGCAATATCGATATCATTGTTTTGAGAGCCTAGTAACTGTGAGACAAAGTGGGGCGGTAAACATGATGATTCAGAACCTGTCTGTTGGATGCCTTAAATTGACCTTGTCTCTGACCCAACCACCCGCTACTCTACACGAGGTTGACAGTCCCTTTTCATCCTTCATTTGTCGAGTGCATTCGTCGAGTAATGTGCAAACTTGGCTCTCAACTTCTGTCAGTTTGACCTCCAACGTTTCTGGAGGCAAGACGCGATTGGTAGCCACAGGTTTAATATGAACGAACCCAGACATTTGAGATTTCGAAGTTGTGATAGTTCGGAATGCTGTTCTAATAGCAGACCTGAGTAGCATGCAGAGCCAAGTCACCTCGAGTCTCCTCGAGTCAGGGGAGTAAGGTCAAGTCACGTGATAATTACAACTGAAGAACAACGACCTGTGGTATCATCCACCCGCCATTTAGACATCCCTCGGACAATCTTATTCGACACTTCTACGCATTTATCTCCGCCCAGTGCATCCCATAGAAGATCCTGTGCCAAATTGTCCCGTTCATGGGCCAACGCGGTGATCCATGACTGGACAGCCTGCGCTATATCTTCTACCTTGGAGCACCTGGAATACAAATCTACTAGCCCATCGGAGCATAGAATGAGTACGGGTGTCGCACTAGATCCCAGCGAGGCCAGGTCAATATGCTCCACTTCCGCACGGTTAGAGATATATGGCGGCGTGAGGTTTCTAGCTACGTAGGAGCTCGCTGACAAGGTAGTTTTTGTGGAATGGAGGTGTTGCAAGAGCAAATACACGTTCAGTGTAGATAGGTGGGAGTTTTAAAGGGATATCCCCGATGGCTAGATAAAATGTGTATTAGTTGATATTGGGATGATAGCAATGGTAAGGAATATTTTGTATCGCTCACCCCGTGTCAGCGTAATTAAGCCCAGCGTTCTATACTGGTGTATGCATTCTTCTTCATCAGGATGCTCTTCCCAAACCTGATCTGCCTCCACTTTGTTCCTCGCATTATGTCGCCTGCTCAAGACCTTTGTCTCCCATCCTCCAATGGAATTCTGCGCACCAAGTACTAATCGACTCTTCAGTCGGTCAGGTCATGCCAGTTGGTGTGCTCTACATGCTTATTTGCTTCACAGTCACCGAGACTGGCCACATGGAGAGACTTAAGTGGGTCAATGAGAACGACCAACGCGGTCGTACCCGTTCTCGCACGCATAATTTGCACATACGAATTTCCAGTCTCTGGATCGGCAATGGTGTTCTTAATTTCATCATCAGTGAGCTTGGAGATCTGCCTAGCTCCATCCGGAAAGAAATTGACAAAGTCGGCTTTGATGCGATCATCAATACCAGATATGCATTGCACCAATATCACTTCTATGGTGGAATTAGTAACGGCCTCGGTCGATCCAAATGCTGATTCGAGAGGCTTTGATCATGCCTGGTAGGGTCTCTACGACGAAATCAACAGCTTCATGGCCTGCGCCATGACCTAGTTCAGAATCGGAATCAGCCTCATGCCAATTGTATGCTCGAGCGACTCGGGCACCATCAAAGACCCCAATGAATTTCCAAGTCCCATTGGCATCCCAATCCTTTACCAAATGACGATCCTCAGGTCGGCGCGAAGGTTGGAAGGCAACAGTATGAGCGCTAGCCACGACCTTCGCCACTGAAACGCGAGCTAGTTCTGATTGAATTTGTCGAAATAAAACATGCTAGCATGTGGCGGTGACTCGGATGCCATGGATGGCGTCACGTTGACCAAAATGGGCGACGTTGTACGTGGAAATGGAAGTTGATCGAGACTACTACGTAATCCGTATTCTGAGTCCTTTGAGGCCATAATATCTTGTCCTGTGGCGGATTGCAATCGCTTTTCTCTGGGTTATGCGATCTACGGATGCATCGGTGATATATACCCGCCCAGCAGGCCATCTTGTCAACTACCAGCTAGCCGTACATGCAGAGTTTTTATATACAATATACGACTCCGAGAGTCGTGAGGTCGTAGTACGCAGGGTCCCGATACGTCGCGTTGAGATTGAGATATGTATGTTGTAGGCGGCGGTCTGGGCCTGGGGACATGGGGGACCCTTGCGCTTGAACACCTCGAGGTTGAGATTTGAGACCGAGATATTACGCTAAGAAATTTTAGGTGGGAGCGGTTAGAACACGGTTGCGCGCCGGATTACGCGGTGGACGTTTTGGTTTCGGGGGCTGGGGCTGGGGTTGGGAGTGGGGTCGGACAGAAGAGAAAGATAAGTCGGCGGTGGTGTGAACGTTATTTCAGGAGAGAGCGCGACATGTGGACCACGCCAACTCTGAGCATGCCACTATCTTGCTCTGGGATCTATGCCACACGTCTATGTCCACGAGGAATGTATGCTCTGAACCATCTACAGGACTCAGGGAAATAGCAGAGCGCACAGATGAAAAGGTCTTTTGAGATTAGGATTCTAACACGACTTCGTGGTGCTGGTCGAACGAGTCTTGCACGTGTCCAGGTCGCCGCTTACGTTATCCTTATTGGTTCCCACACTTGTTGCCTTCAGTGTGCACCGTTGAAACGGCCAGTTCCCGACATTTCAGATCAATGGGCATCGTCAGCAGCTGCTTTGAATCATGCTGTACGTTCTCCCTCTCTTTATGGTTGATTTCCCTTGTCTTTGAACATATCTTTTAGTCCAGACACGCAGGTCGCAATCATATGAGCCTCTGCTTCTGGAAAATGAGCGAGAGGCGGTCGCAGATTTGCTTCAATACCTTGAGAGTATGTCTTTCATGTCTACTAACAGTCCCAGCTAACGGATTGACCCTAATATGCAGACCGGACGACAACCAATTTCTTCACCGGATCGCCCCTCTCTGCATTGACAACCCTCTCGTTTTCTGACAATGTTGATCTACAACGGAGTGCTGCCCTTGCTTTCGCGGAGATCACAGAGAAAGAAGTTCGCCAAGTTGGCCGTGATACGCTCGATCCTATTCTGTTCTTGCTGAGTAGCCATGACACGGAGGTGCAGCGCGCGGCGAGTGCTGCGTTGGGCAACTTGGCTGTCAACAGTGCGCAAATTCTTTTTATTTCTGTAGTTGACCACTGAGTATATTCAGCTGAGAATAAACTACTCATCGTAAAATTGGGCGGCCTCGAACCTCTGATCCGGCAGATGCTCAGTCCAAACGTTGAGGTGCAATGCAATGCGGTCGGCTGTGTAACAAATCTAGCCACCCACGGCAAGTGGTTCCGGCTCTCCCTTTCACACTGGTATACTTATTTTCAGTGTGTGTAGACGACAATAAGACCAAGATCGCCAAGTCCGGTGCACTAGTGCCTCTCACACGTCTTGCGAGGTCAAAAGACATGCGGGTGCAGCGCAATGCTACTGGTGCCCTCCTGAATATGACGCATTCTGGTACGTAAAAATATGTGGTTCTCGTGAGATCTGCGGTTGACATTTTAGACAAACAGACGAGAACCGGCAACAATTAGTCAACGCTGGGGCCATCCCAGTCTTGGTTAGCTTGTTGAATTCTCCAGACACTGATGTCCAGTATTATTGCACAACCGCCCTGAGTAACATCGCTGTGGACGGTACGAATAGGAAGAAACTGGCACAAAGCGAGCCTAAGCTTGTTACAAGCCTGGTGAATTTGATGGACAGCTCAAGTCTTAAAGTCCAGTGTCAGGCCGCACTGGCGTTACGAAACTTGGCCAGTGACGGTAGCCAAAATCTACTTTATATGTTACTTTTCGACAGAACTGACGGCGTTTTTTTTACAGAGAAATATCAACTTGAAATCGTGAAGGCTGAAGGGCTCTCATCCCTTCTCCGCCTGCTGCAATCCTCTTATCTCCCCCTCATCCTATCCTCGGCCGCATGCGTTCGCAATGTCTCAATACACCCACAAAACGAGTCTCCGATCATTGAGTCTGGTTTCCTCCAACCCCTCATCAATCTGCTCTCCTTCAAAGACAACGAGGAGGTTCAATGTCATGCTATTTCAACACTGAGGAACTTGGCTGCAAGCTCAGAGAAGAACAAGACTGCCATCGTGAAGGCTGGAGCTGTGCAAAGTATAAAGGAGCTGGTGCTTGAGGTGCCAATGAATGTTCAAAGCGAGATGACGGCATGTGTGGCTGTACTGGCGTTGAGCGGTCAGTAGTAGCTTTTGATCAATGTGGATAATCCGCTGATGGCGTTCGTTATAGACGAATTGAAGGGACAGTTGCTCGAGATGGGCATTTGTGAGGTATTGATCCCTCTCACCAACTCACCAAGCTCCGAGGTACAAGGCAATAGCGCAGCTGCTCTCGGCAACTTGTCTTCTAAAGGTACGTGGTTCAACATAAAGCTCGGAACGATCATTGACAGCTTGGGCTTTACAGATGGCAGAACAGCCACAGACGACTACTCCGCGTTTAATGATGTCTGGGATAAACCTGATGGAGGAATGCACAAATACCTATACAGGTTCTTGAGCAGTTCCGATGCCACCTTCCAGCACATCGCCGTTTGGACAATTGTGCAGTTACTCGAGTCAGGAGATCCACAGCTGATCAGCAACATTCGAAGCTCCAGTCTCCTCAACCCTAATATCCGACAATTGGCGACCTCGCGTGCATCATCACCGTCGTCATCAGTCGGCACGCCCCATTCACATCGCTCACAGACGCACTCATACCAGGACACAGAGACGGGCGAAGGACAGGGTGAGATTCAAGGGCTGGCTAGACGAATCTTGGAGTTTGTGGATGGTGATGGGGAGCCAATGCTACCCAGAAGTGTGTCGACTTCGCACATGCAACCTGGATCGTCGGTGTCTGAGAGTATTGCCAGTGGGCGGGAACACGAGGAGCTGAGGCAGAGTGTACGAGACGCGTTTTCCATCTCTCGAGCACATTAGCGACCCACTATATCGTATGCCACTATGTTGCGCATGGATGTTGGACAACCAATACCTTTTTTGCCTATTCGTATTTATGTTACGCCGTTTCATACATTTCATTATTACTTTTCTCCCGGTCTTCTTTTAATGGTTTACGTACTTGATCTATATATGACCACCATGATCGCACAACAATCCAACACCGTCTATATCAACGGCCAAGGGTTGCGCTCTCCCGACGCTCCGAAAGCGTCATATAAGTTTAACTTTGGCTTACTTCTTTACTCGGGTCCCACTCCTTGTCAGTGACGGTATGGAGAGGCAAACCTCTCATCAACCAAGACGACACGAGGCCAAGGCCAGACAACCCGACTAGGACTTTCCAAACTACGCTCAGACTTTCAGCGAAAGCAATTTGCACTTCGTGTTTGAGTGGCTGCGGTAGATCACGTATCTGGGGGATGACCGAGTATGCAATAGCCACACCCCCTGGGAATTGATTCAGGAATTCCTCTGGAAGACGATGCAATAACCCGTTTTGAAGGATGGCACCTCCAATAGTAACACCCCAAACCTAATGGGAGGATATGGGATAAGTATGGCAGCGAGAAAAGACTTGCCACTTACACCAGCGAAAACTCGCATGAACGAATAAAAGGCCAAGGGATGGGCAGTTTGGGTAACCGGGAGAGGCGCTTGGACCGGAAAGATAGCTACGGAGTAAATTATGCTAATTTGCGAAGTTTATTTTATTTTATGAACGCACTTCCCTGTGTAATCAGAGGAACTCACCCTGCACCTGCACCATAAAGCAGACAGAATCCCACTGTCGCGGCAGTAGATGTATCCACCTTCAATGTCGTCAAAAGTCCACTGCCAATGATTTGCAGAGCCCAGGCTATCCATAATTGCGGGCGGTAGCGCTTCAGTATCTTGACAGATACGCCACCGACGATAGAGGCAGGTCCAACCAAAGCGAAGCCGAAACTGCGGACTGCAGAAGAGATAGGGTCTGCGTCTTTGCACGCTTGAAAATATACCGGCAGATAATCTAGGTACTCAGATATGAGTCGGACGGGGCATAGCAACAGTTAGTTAGAGCTCACAAATGATGGCAACCATAGTCATGGGTGTGATAAAATTCTGTAGGTAACTGCGAGCTGGGTTATAATATACGGTGTCTTCGACAAGACAGGTACTTGCCCACTGAAGCTTGTTCGATTTGCTAATATTGAAAAGGGCACCTGGCAGACATAGAAATTAATTTGCAATAGGTACACGAGGGTTGCATGAGCGAAGCTTACTAGAGGGTACTGTGCCCAAATGGCGTCATAAACAATAAAGAAGATGAGTCCAACTAGACCAATAACGAGCGGTGCAAGAATATGCACTGATGACCAGGGAAAATTGATGCCTCCGAAAGTCAAAGCAATAGTTATCGAGCAAGTTGCCGCAATGACCAAGAAATTGCCACTGAAGATTAATAGGGAGATTAAATTTATTACAATGCTACAACAAGGCCTCTTACATCCAGTCCATCTGAGAGAGTTTGTTGCGCCAAGTGCCAGGGGGGGTAGGAAGGTTGAGAAGCACGACCGCCAAACCGCCTGACAAACCGCACAGCGGAAGGTTGAGGTCTATAGCAAGTTCAGTAATTGATAAATGGGATGGTTGACCTTTGTGTTCGCACAAAAGAGCCACCTCCACTGTCCAATGTTGGCCAAACTCCCTCCAACAACTGCCCCGATCGCAGCTCCTAAACTCCACGTGCTACATTTCCATAGGCACATGCCAGAGGTCAAGATGGCCATATATGACTATATTGAACGCGAATTCACTTACAAACCGAAACACACTCCAGCGTACAGTCCGCGTTCATGAAGTGGTACCATATCACCAATGATAATGGTGGTCAATGACATGATGCCGCCCCCACCAAGACCCTGGATGGTACGGGCACCAATGAGCATGCCCATATTTTTGGCAGCGCCACATATAGCGCTACCAATGGTAAAGAGTGCGATAGATGCGAGAAACGAATGCCTGCGACCAAAAGTTTGGGCAAGGGCACCAGTCATCGGCAGAATGGCTGAGGAAGCAAGGGCATAAGCAGACCCAACCCACACAAAACCTTCTCCATGCAAGTCGGCCGCGATGGTTGGAAGGGCCGTCGCCACTCCGGTGAACTCCAGCGCCGAGAGAAATAGAGCCATGCAAAGAGACAAGAGCATGAGCCAAAAACGGAGGTCTTTTGGGCGCACAGCAACAGCATGATCAGCAGCGGCAGGGATCTCAGACATTACGGAAAAGTTGAGACGCACAATGACTCTGTGGCCATCATTTATACGTTGGTCCCTGTTAGCCTATACGCACCGAAGGAGCAACGATTGGGTTTGATCTCGTCTCCACAGGGATTGCCCGCAGTATAACCACACCCGCAAGGGAGGTCCCATGAAAGTAAAACGTTGGTAAAACATCTACATTCTCATGAAGTGACCGATCCCCGAAGTTGCTCCTGTGTTACAGGTCGAGCCCACTTGTTCAAGAGTTTGTTCATAAGTTTCTCCCCTCGCACACCAGCCATAAGATGACATTTCAACAGTGCCCGTCAGGATCGGTGATCTTTACTAGTAATAACAGCGAAAACCGTCAGTAAGTTCAATAAGAGGAACGGCTATCATCCCCGGACATCGCTGTTTCGGAAGTAACGTGACAGCTTAACTAAGCAGGATCGTACAGTTATCGAGCTGCCGGACCCCGCCACCCGAGATGTTGCATGAACTTGATCTGTGAGGGCATTGTCCGAGGATATGATGCTTTCCATGTTCGTTCTAAATACTGTTTACAATGTGGAAAGGCCTCAAGAACCTGCGAAAGAAATCGAAATTATTCGGAGCATTCGGCAGCTTATTGAAAATAAAATAAAATAAAGTAAGATTAATATTGTTATTTCACAATAAGCTGAATAAGCAAGAGTGTAACAAAGTGATCAGCTCGATCGTCTATACGCACTGCCACAACCTTGCGACAAAAATAGCATTTTGGACAACTGCGGTTATTGTACTCGAGCGGGGGTTTTCTCATTGTTCTTCGAGGATAAAATGTTCTTTACTGGATCATGGACCTTCAAAAACCAAGACCTAGAGCATCAGGGTTTCCGTTCCGTTTCTCCCTTCCAAACTTTTGCCGAATTGACTTCGGCCGCGAGTGCGTGGGTTAACGCGAACGCCTCGTGTTTGCTACTAGAAAAGATTGCCCCCGGTCGCCAGTCGACAGCGCGATAGCCTCACCTGTAACACCCATCTGTCCACTGAGGAGTTGATAAGGTGCGTAAGCTCTTTATATAAGATGCTTTTCGGCCAGCGCCTTCACCACGCATTACACTAACCGGATTTCTTTTATTTGCCTCGTTTCTGCTAGTCAACCGAGACTTCGATCATACACCTCGGCTGAGCCTTGGACTTCGAATCGTACGACCCATTGAGCTGGACATCTCTGTTGTATCTTTAAACGATCTTTACGCCCTATCTATCACATCGACGACGTCGACATGTACTTTCACATCCATCTTGTTGTGATTTTTTTCTGCTCTCAAATAGTGCCAACCACCATCGCCAAATCTTATTCTTCCCACTCGATCACCGAACGTCTTCATAACGTCGCCCTCAAGCATAGCGCTGGACTTGCTAGCGATCTGCGTGTAGCTTTAGGAGGCGTGCTGCTCACGCGACGTCAACAGCCTACCAACTCTGGGTTGCAAAACCGCGCTGTGTACTGCGTGAGCCAGCAGTCGTCCAAGAACAATGGTGGTGCCCAAGTTCCTCTTAGTGGTGGTGGTAATGGCACTACGACCACGATCCGACCCTCAGGCACGTCTGGATCAGGTGGGACTGCGACAAGTACAACTGGAGGCTCTACGCCTAGTTCTACATCCAGTTGGACGTTGGCCGAAGCTCATGTAAGCTTTTTTTTAGTTTCGTATGTACACAGGATACCGAAGCCATTTGTGGGCATAGCAAGGGAGCAGCTTTTTTGATGGTTGGGACTTCTTCACGGGGAGTGATCCGACACATGGTGATGCCATATTCATAAATCAAAGCACAGCGGTACGACACCCCATCACAATTCCATTTCTCTTTCTTTGTAGACTCATGTTTTTTGTCTGTTAGAATTCACTCAATCTCGCTCAAATAAATGGTCAAGGCAACGCAGTCATGGCCGTAGAAACGACGCCCCAGGTGGCGGGCACACGTCAGAGCGTTCGCATTACGACGCAGAGCCAATTCAATGGCGGCCTGTTTATCATGGACGCCGTACACATGCCGACTGGTGATTCCTACTCATTATTCATTCCGATTCAATGCTCATTGACACCTCCCCCCCTCTCTTATCAGGATGTGCTACCTGGCCAGCTTGTAAGCCCAGTAAACACATTATCATATACTCTTTATTGACTCCGCTCATTCGCAAGTCTGGACGAATGGCCCCAATTGGCCGACGAATGGTGAGGTGGGTATTACTTGAGGTTTCTGTAGGCGAAAATTTCGTTAAAAGAGTTTTATTAGATCGATATTATTGAAGGGGTCAACAACTACACGAACAACCAAGCAACGATCCACACCAATCCTGGCTGCTCTCTTGCTTCGTCTAGCTCGTCGGCGCTCGCTATCACAGGGACCGTCGTGGGAGGAACAGATTGCTCTGCTGCGGACTCGGGTAATCAGGGATGTGGAATGAGATCTCCTGCTAACAATTCATTTGGGACTGGGTTTAATGACATTGGTGGTGGTGTTTATGCCAGTGCGTCGGTTCTTTGTGGTACCAAATGTACTGCTGACGTCTTTTGCATAGTGCAATGGGATGATTCAGGCATCGCAGTGTTTTTCTTCCCGAGGGGCTCTGTGCCTTCTGACATTAACGCTGGATCTCCTGATCCAAGTGGATGGGGCACTCCAATGGCAAGGTGGCCAGCTGCCTCCTGCAACCCATTCCAGTTCTTCAAGCAGCACTCTGTAATCTTCGATATCACATTGTGGTGAATACTTCTCGCGTCTGTAATCCTAAATAATTAATAAGTGACACTGTTTTCGCAGTGGCGACTGGGCAGGCAGTGTGTGGTCTTCTTCCGGTATCCCCGGTCAAGAGCAAAGCTGCGCACAACTTACTGGGTTCTCGACGTGCGATGCATTCGCACAAGCCAACGGTGCATCTTTCTCAGAAGCTTGTAAGTGTCTTGTCACAGTCTGCCATGGGTCTCAGGCGCTGATGCCATACAGATTGGGAGGTGTCAAGTGTCAAGATCTATCAGCAATCGTCATGATATATCTGGACATTTGATATCGCGTAGATTAGATTGGACCATGGATGTACTACATATTATGTATATTATAATCTTATCTGTATTCAAAGGATGCTAAAATCTGACCGACGACATTCAATGCGGTAAAATTCTGTTCTGAGACTTTGCTCAATAGAAGCTAATACTAGTACAGCGAAAATTCCTCTTACACCTAACCCCAATCGGTCCTGTTCCACCTGTGGAGGGCTTTCAGCGCCACACATGCCCTCTTATGCTGAGGCCAATCACTTCTCTGGCATTCCTAATATCTCGCTACATTAACAACTGCAGTCTGCATCAAAGGTGGTACGTACCCTGGAGCAATATCGACTCTTGCAAGCTCCACATCCCATACTGCTCGGACTGTCACAAACATTGCATTTGAGAAGGTCGCCGCCATCACTACGCGCCCTGAGTCCTGCATTGATCTCCCAGAGCCGTGCAAGAGACACAGGGAGGACCTACGGTACATGTATTGTTAGTGTCACCACCGAACTTTACATGCGTATTTTATACCTGAATACTGCTAGAGTCCTCGATTCTGAACCCGGTCTGTCCGTCAAGGAACTGATGAGGGCGTGCACTGGTGATGCAGAGCGTGTGTCCGATTTCGAATTGCCTTGCATCCCTCTGTGGGTTGGGAGTGTATAGCGCGACGACAAACTGGGTTCGCGTGGTATCTCTCACTGCGTAGACTGGACGCGTGATGGATTCATTCGCCGTGATCTGCGAACAAAGTCAGTGATGAGCGGGCGTTGTTCGGGGTGGACTCATTACGCACCTCCATGAGGAGAATCCAACTTTCCCTCTCCGTAGGCGGGAATACAGGCATATGCGCAGCATCTGGAAAAGCGATGATATCGTTGAGGTCGAGGGCAAATTTCTTCCTGGAGCCTGCTGCCATGTTGGTGGTGTCGGCGAGAAATTAATATTGGCCTGCCACTGAGACAGGGGCTAGCGTCTGACCAGGGACACTTCCAAAAATGGACCAGCTGCGCTTCCTAATCCCGAATCGCACAGCCACCGATCACTTTACTCATCCGACCGAATTCTCTCGAATGGACTCGTCAGCGCACAGAGTTCTCTAGAATTTGCCATATCAGTCTCCACACTTTCAGAATTTACGCGCGTCTTGTGGGCTGTACGCGTCACTGACTCAGAATGTCCGATGGCATTCGTCAGCACTGCCCAAGATTCTATAAAACCTGGCTGAGCACCCCCACCTTTCCTTATCGCCTTCGATTTCATCTCATCACCTCTGATTCAACTTATCCTCTATACTCTGATGTTCGCCTTCGCACCTTCTTCTCTCTACGATTCGCAGTATTTGCGTGAACCTCGGGTCTACCTCCCGCAGCCTAAGCCTGTCAGTCCTCGAGACAGGTATTTGGCCGCTCTGGCCGAAGCTCAATCAGCTGAGGCCGAGTATGTAGCGGTTCTCGCTAGGGAGAAGGCAATTCAGAAACAGAGGGAAGAACAACACCGAAAGGTGGAATTGCAGAGGCAGAGGCAGAGGCAGAGCGAAGCAGCTATTCGCAAGCAGCTGCTCCTGGAGGAAGCCTTGTACTCCCAGGACTCGGCACCGTACTATGCTGATGATTCCTACTCCATGTTTCCCTCCACCTGTACCCGACGTTCGCACTTAAACCCATTTGATTCTGAGGCCGAAGCAGAGGCTGCTCTCCTCCACGAACTGGGGCGTCGTCGCGCTGTTCGTCGTCAGCGGCAAGAAGAACTTGTTAACCGTAGACGTCTCGCCATCCTTCGTCAGCAGCAAGAGGAGAGCGAACAGGCGTTAACTCTCGCTGCTGCTCGACGTGTTCAGGAAGTGAAGCGTAGGGAACAGCAGGCTAAGCTTAGCCGGCATTCTTCAGAAGAAGAGGATTTGCAACAAATGCTCAGTCTTCTCTTCGGCGGGCGCGCCACGGTCATCCGCAAGCAGCCATCACAGGAGAAATTGGTTCGTTTTGGTCGCCATTCCCTTATTGCTCCCCCGGCTGACGCGCATCAGGTGCATCCTCAGGCTAACCCCGCCGCTCAGCGTCAAAGCTGTGGATCGCATTGTGCGCCGCACCGCCAGCCTATTAGCAATGAGCAGGACGACGTGGAACAGTTGTTGAAACTCATCTTCGGTGGCCAGTCCGAAGCTGCTCCCCACTGTCGTTGCGCAAGTGAAGAAGTCAAGGAGAAAGTGGTATGTCGATGTGGTCCTCCGTCGTCTCACCTAGTTCCTCATCATCGTCCTATGTTCAAGGCTCAACCTCAATTTCAGCCAACTGCGTCTGCGCAGAAAGCGCATGCACAAAGTTCTCCCGCGCATGTTGCCGCGGCATCCTCTAGTCTCGGTCCTTCATTGAAAGAGCAACTCCAGTCGCGTCTCAACCACGAACCTGAGTCCGATGTGCGTGACACGGTACAAGATCTCCTCTCTTCCATTTTCGGTCCGGGTGCAAAGCTTGATCGGAAGGAGAGAGTCGAGAAGAAGAACAAGGACGCAGCCGCTACTACAACTACTCCTGCTGGTCCTTCGACTTCGAGCCATTCTCTGAAGGAGCAGCTAGAGGCGCGCTTGTATCAGAATCCGAGGATTGAGGTTCATGATACTATCCAGGCTATTCTCGCTTCTCTTATGACTCAGAAAACCGAAGCAGCTCGCACTTCAGCATCCGTTTCGAAGGACGCTAAACCAAGAACCGACGCCACTGCAACGACTTCTTCATCTACCCGTACTGTCGAGGGCAAAGGCAAAGGCAAAGAGGTATCTTTCGATGTCCCAACTGTAATGGCTCCAACCTCCAAGGACGTCGTCGACTCCATGAATGCGATCCACAACATCCAAGCCGCTTTCAACACCCTCTCAGCCGACTTTTCATTCCCTACGCGTCTCGATTTCACACCCCCTTCGTCCACCCCATCCTCACCGCACGCATCTGACTCTGAATCAATCTCGACCTCGCAGCTGGCGTATACGTCAACGAACGCGCCTGTGCGGTATTACGAGCAGGCTTTGAGCGCGCTATTGACTCAATTGGACGCGGTGGAGAGCTGGGGAAATGAGGACGTGAGGAAGGAGAGGAAGGAGCTCGTGGCGAGGGTTGAGGCTACTTTGGAAGAGGTCGAAAGGGAAGTGCAGGAGAGGTTCATCCACCGCCAGGCGCGTGAACGGGTTGAAGTAGAGGAGGCGCGAGTCGAGGATAATGTCCAGGCCGATGATGTACCAACGTCCGAGGTTCAGGACGCCGCTGTTCCTACACCTGTCAAAGAGCTAGCTACCGCTGTCGTCGTGGAAGCTGTCGAGACACCTACTGCAACCGAAGATGTGTCTGCTCTTGCCGAGCAACAGTCTGCAGACAACGAGACCATCGATTCGGAAACGAGTTCTTCTATTCCATCGGACGAGAATGTTACAGACCACTCCAAAGAAATCACCAACTCGGTTAATGATATCTCAGTCTCTGGGTCTTCCATATCGGTTGACGAATTTGTCGCTTCGCCCTCAGAAATACCCGGAGAGCCTGAGGAATTGTCTTCGGCGAATTCGTCTGTGACATTAACTTCTGCAGACAAGGACGCACTCAGAAAGGTGGAGAACGCGACGCTATCGGATCATCAGTCATATTCTCCGACCTCTCAAATATCCACTGTAATAGCTGTTGCCGAACAAGCCTCTGAAGACGCTTACGGGCCTCGAGAGGAGTCCGAGCCTGTCGATACTTTCCTGTTACCCGCGGCTACCGATTCGCCCATCATTAAACGACCAGCTGTACACGATGAAGACGAGCTGGTTGTCATAGATAAAGAGCATGGAGAGGCGAGCGATGGGGAAAATTGGTCGGAGGTCGAGGCATAATTGATTCTGGCCTGCATTCGGACTTGTATTCATTAGCGAACATAGCATTTTTATTTAATCTTGTATCTACAACCTCATGCATATACATGGCATTTCCATTCTGTTGATTGACTCTTGCAGGGTGATTGTAGTGACTTAAGGGATGTGTCAGAACGTTGTGATTCTGAGCAATTCCACTGTCGATCCTTGCAAGCTTGATAGGGAAAATCGATCAACAGAACTTGCAGTAAAGACGTGGTATGTTGACATCTCTAACTAAGGTCATCATTATAAGTGTCTAAGGCCATCCATGATCCTCTCACGACCGGCCACCCTTCTTCTTCTTGTTGACGACTTTGAAGCCTCCCCACTCCGGTTGCGTTGGCTTCGGTTGCGATTTAACGACATCTGCAATCGAAGCTGGCTTACCAGCCGCTGCTGTCGCCCGCTTCAACACTGCGTCGGCCTTGCGTTTGCTAACAAACTCAGACGCAAAACGACGACCATCGAGTGTGGTGCTATTCTCATAGATCAAATCGGAAATGATTTCCACAGTTGATGGGTCAGGGTCCACGGGGAAAGACAGTAGCATCGTCATGATATCCTCGACTATGATAGGTTGCGTCAAGGTGGTGTGCGCGACGAAAATAAAAGAAACGCGTACAATTGACTGAACTATTAAGTCCTTTTAAGGAATCACCGAGCCATTTCAGGAAATCATGCGAAGGAGGTGCTGGAGTCTCATCAACTCTAGGTATCGAAGCCGACTTGGGTGCTGAGATCAGCCTTGGGTGGACAGCCCCCGCTGGTGTAGCGGATGCCTTCCCTGTGGCACCCACAGTCGTCCATGCACCACCGCTTGTTTGGACGGATGATGTGCTCTACTCGGGAAGTGAGAAATTTGCGCGGTCGATGACTTTTGCGAAGGCACTAACCTTGTTTGTGGTATCCGCATATCCCCTACGAGCAGCAGTAACAGCAGCCGCTGTCTCTTTGATTGCCATTTTCTTCCGCCTCTCCTCCTCTTCTTGTATCTCCTTCATGGTCTTTTTTGTTTGCTGGGGCTTCCCAGTGTTGGTCCATACAGGTGCATTGGGAGTCGGAGGACTGGAAGAATTCGTCGCTGGGCCTTCTTTTGGTGAGACATCGGTGCGAACGCCAGCTCGGGAAGTTGGAAGTCCCCAGGAAGCTGTAAACGATTGGGCATCCTCACCAGCTGGGGCCGCGAAGGTCGCAGCACGTGCAGCGCGTTCTCTCTCAGCGGCTTTGCGGGCCTCCAACTTCTTAGCTTCTGCTTCCTGAATCTCTCGCAGACCTAGGCCAGCACCAGAAGATTTCGGCTTCTTTGTATCTTCTTCCGTTGTCCAAGCTTGCTTGCTTTGCGTAGGAGGTGGTGAAGGGTCCTTTACGATTATTGACGATACAGGTTGAGCTTTTACGGCCGGTGTTGCCGTCTGATTCTGCTGAGTAGCGGATTTTCGTTTGGATTTGGGCGCTGTAGGCGGCGGAACAGCAGTGGGAGCCACTGATCCGAAGTGCTCCGCCACATATTGTGACGGGAGTTCCGTTGGTGATGGTGATTGGAGATCAGTTGGAGCTGCAGCAGACGTAGGGACATCGTTTGCTGGATTCTCGTGCTGCTGGTTGTGAGCGCCGACATTATCGAACGTTAAGCTGTTGGGTCCCGGGGCTTCTCTCCAACTGTCGCCTGCCGCACCGCCTTGTGAGGCTGCATACCAAGGCGAGGCTTCGTTAGTTTGGGATGGATGTGGCGATGTGGCGCCGGGAGGACCCCAGGGGGATGAAGGCTGCGAAGGTGTCACAGACCGTTTGATGACATTGGTAGCTTTAGGATGGCCTGCATCGAAAGGTCCTAGTCGTCGTGTAGGAGGGGGTTCGACAACTGCCCATGGTGATTGTGGGGGAGCGCTTGTTGGCTGACTATGAGTTGGAAGGGAATTCGTTTGCAACGACATAGCAGGATGCTGAGAGCCACCTGCATATTGCAGAGATGGCGAGTGGGAATACGGTTGCTGATTCTGACCATTAAATGCGGTAGTTTCGGGTCCGTTTGTATGATTGCCAAAGCTCGAGAGCTGGGTTAAATTTTCATCTCCCCGAGGTCGACCCATAACGTTGAATTCATTCTGTGCGGCGCTCGTATTCCCTTCACCAAACGGCGCGTCTTGAGAACCTCGGTCGTTGCCGAATCCTCCTGGTTGGTTCAGATATGCGGAGGGTCCGGAATTGAAACCAGATCTGGCGGTGTCAAAATTAGAAGAATATACTGCCATGGGCTCAGCAGTAAGGCCGGCTGTCATCCCTTCGAAGCCGGGTCCCGTAGGATCGATAGGATTGGATAGCCAAGGTGTTTGATTACCATTGTAGATACCGTCGAGTCCGTAATTATCAACAGAAGATGCGCGACCGGAAACAGCGTTTCCGAAACCCCCTCCACGAACAGCAAGAGATGGGTCCAGCGATGGCTCATTGAACACTCCTCTATTCGCGGTGAAAGAGGGACCAGGGGCTGCAAAGTTTGACACGCGCCCGCCAATTCCATGATCTGTATTGTATAGATTGCCACTCACACGACCCCCAAAAGCAGCCGGGTCAGGAGAACCATTACTAAACCGTCCAGCACCAAATGACGATGAAGGCGAGTCGGAAGGATTGGACGTAGAGCTCAGGTACGAGTCTAATGTTGATGTACGAAGCGAACGGGTTGGTATAGGTTGATATGGCGAGTTATACACGTTTGGATCGTGAGGAGACGTAAAACTTTGCAGAGGCACCTCAGTGGAGCGAGACAGTCCTGGTGGTGCAGCGGACGCAAAGGGCAAAGTCAAGAATAACTTGCCTCCGCCTGCGCGACGCGCGAGCTCTCCGACAGGTATCCATTCATTGTCGATATGGGTCCGCTTCATAAGCAGATCTGGCGTGAAGTAACCTCCCTCGTACCATTTTTGCATCACGTCAGCGGTAAATGGTCCTGCAGGAAGAAGCCCAAGCCAACATCGTCATTTACCGTAGACACTGAAAACAAAGCAAGGTTTACCTTGCACATTTCCTTGAGGGTCAAGATATGACCATTCAACACTAGCTAGGTCTGGATGATTTTGATTGGACGTGTTGAGAACCGAAGTCAGTGGGGCCGCAGATGTGCTTTCTGCCGACGATGCCTCCGGTTTATATTGGCCAACGTTACCCAAAGACAGCTCAGCTAATACCTTATGAACCGTCTGGATTTCCGGTTGCCCGGAGGTTTCCTTAGCGGTAGAGGTGGTGTTGGATTGGTCGGGTGCGTGCTGTGCACTGGGTCCAACGTTGTCATCTGAAACAACAGCAGTCGCGATATCGGGCTCTTCTTCTTCCTCTTTAATTTTGACCTCCGTTTCGCTCGCCGGCTCTCGGGATGCTCCTGTGGACTTGGATAACGCCTCTGCAGCCTTTCGTCTCGCAGTCCAAGAATCACCTCCGCCAAGCACACCGTCAAATCCAGAACCAAAGCCCGTGCGTGTGCGAGGCGATGGAAGCACTGCGTCACGTGAGGAAGCCAAAGGACCCTGATTCGAAGACAAAGACTGGCGTCTGGGCATTGATATCGGAGGGGGTTCTTACGAGGATGCTATTAGCTTAAGAGTCAGCAGACGGTAGTTTGGAATGTCACCTGTGTTATCCCTCCGTTTTCCCATGAGAGACCCAAACCTTTCCCGCATGGGACTGGCAGGACCCGAGTTATTGTGGTTGAGTCTCGGTCTGTCTCCTCCAGCGGACTGCGGAGATAGAGGCGAAAGGTAGTCTGTCGATTGACGTCTACGAAGGTCAGAATTGAGAGAACCTCCAAAAAGCTGCCAGGCAGATGTTTGAGTACAAAAATTCAGTAGTTTACTGTAACTTCGCACACACCTTTTTCTCCCCTTCACTCATTTCGCGTGCTCCGATGGGATCACTTCCAACTTCGCGTACGACACCCTCCCATCTTTCAACTTCCAGACCGAGACCACCTTTACCCCCACCTTCCCTGTAAATGCGGAGCATCTCTTCCTTCGAGTATTTAAAAGGATGGGTTTCATCGCGTTTCTCTGGCTCTGGTGGAGGAGCCGGAGATACCAGCGCAGAATAAGTGGACGCGTTTGGCGGTGCATGCGAAGTCATTGGAGGAGGTGAAGGGGGAGGCTGGGGCCGGGCCGCTGCCTGGTGCTTGGTGCGCATCCATTCTGGACCAAAATGCATAGTGGTAGTCATAGTTTTCAAGTAAGAAGCTGGAGAGCTTTAAGAACGGTTTGGAGACTTTGTGCTTGTGTTGTGTTATAAAAATCGGCGAAGCAGCACGTTTTCCTGAATTGCGTTAGGCGCCTGCGATGTATTCTTCAGGGCAGGCAAAGCGGCTGCAGCGACAAAAACTTGCAACATTGTAGATTGAAACTAGCTGGCTAATAGAGCGTAAAGTAACCTATTGTCCCTTGCAATCTACAGAAGTTACACCGTCTACGACCCTCCATTTACAATTATTTTGGACCTTCACCTGACACTAACGCGCCACTGGGAGGGAGGCAATGCTGCAAAACAGCTCAGCAGATTCCACAACATGGAAAAGGTGATGCTAGACTTACATTGCAGCTTTCGTGCTGTCGGGATAGTGTATCCTAAAAGGAAGATAACGCCAAATACCATGCAGACTACCGATACCAAATAATAACCATCTCGTTCAGTGACGCATTCTCCATTGATAGCAGCACACTGCGATTTGCCGTGCTCAGACACACATTCTGCGGCTATTTAACATCGTTAATGAATGTTACAATATTTTTGAAAAATGGTACACCAACTTTTGACAACGAATTCGGTGCCTGCTTCCTTGACATGACATGTGGCAATTGTGAAGAAATCGACCCCTACATCAAGATTACTAAAGTTCCATTTCCCATAACGATACGATCTCACTTACCTTTAAGCACGAAGTATCTCGGCCATGTTCCACCCAGATTTGCGAATGTATTCAATAAAGTCATGTAGGTTCCTCCAATGAGAGGGTCCGAAATTATGGTGTGGAAAGCTGAAATGCCGACGAATTGAACCGTCCTGTCCAGATTAAAATTAGCCATTATGGTATTATGTTGAAACAGCGGCAAAATATGGAACTTACGACGTGAATGATGCTAGCACTGTCTGGATGACCAAGAAAATAAAGAAACCCATGGAGATGGGGGGTGTTGGGAACCAATACACGACCAGAGTGGCAATGAGCGCAAAAAAAAGACGTGGCCAGAAAGCCCAAAGCCACGGACGAAGGGGTTTGTCACCTCTAGACCACCGTGCAGCAAGCCACCCTCCCAAAATTTGGAAGGGAAAGTCAATAAGGACAGCAATAGCCAGATCTTCGCGTCCCAAACCCTTTTCGACCAATTTGAGCGAGGTGACAGCCTCATTGGCTTGGAAGCCAACTTTTGCAAAAATATGCATGACGATGAGCGCTTGTATGTCTGTATTGGGCAGAATTAGTTCAATACAAGGGAGGAATGGAGGGGGCGAAGTTACGCTTCAGTTTGCAAATCTCCCATATAGTTTTATAGACGGTTTTGGTGCTCATTTCGTCCTCCACGCGCTCCTTGGCCTAAAACGAACATTTAAACGCATCCAGGGCAACGGAGCGCCGAAATTTACCTCTGTCTCAAAAAAGACAAGCCAGAGCGTAACGAGGAAGCAGATCACACTCCAGAAGCGAAGATATGTGCTTAAAGTGAGTAGTGGTAGCCCCCATTTCTGACTGTATCGGAGATTAGGGAAGGAAATTGTAGTTCGGGCGAGGCAAGTACGTACACAAACGCTTCGCTGTTGAATGCGAGGAAGACCGTGAAAGAGGCGAAGTAGCCGGTGTTGAGACCAATAGTTTGGCACGTCGAAGCGTAGGATAAATTTTCCGGCGAAAGCAGTGTTAGAGCCCAGCCTGACCCATGGGGATAAGAATTTTCACATTACATCAGAAAACACATCTTACCATCGACGGCAATATCTATGGAGCACGCAGGTCAGAATGGTATCAAAGAGGCGGACAACGATGCCTACCTTGTGTGGCAGAAAACATGACAAGGGACGTGAAAATGGCGGTCAGCTCATACACATTGTCCCCCGGCTACAATCGTGAATTCGATCAGATAATTAAGAAGAAACGAAAGCTGATTTGGTAACTCACTGCATCCAGTAACTTCTGGACATTAACCGAAATGTATAACATGAGACTTCCGATGATTAATTGCATTGGTATAATCCAGGATTTCCGGCGTCCAATAGACGGGAAATACAGAGCATCAACGATTGGGGACCATAATAGTTTGAAAGAATACGGGTAGCTCGACAAAGCAAAAACCCCTAGTTGCGAATAAGATAAATGTTCTCTAAGAATGAATGGCACGGATCCTTGAAATGCGGATCAGTAACGTTATAGACAAAGTTGATATGACACTTACCCATTGCAAGTCCGATCTAAATTGACGAGATCAAGTTTCTGCAGCCGGTGTCATCAAATATTGGAAAACTCACAGGAACTCCTTGAATTAAGTCTGGTCGAGAGAAAATTTTAGTTAGTGTTTCTGTGCCACGACAAAGTCATTGTGCTCACAAAGAACGATTAGAAGAGCCATGCCCCTCTGGTCTTTGGCTGACAGCAGATGTTTGCTATCAGGTCCACCCACATATCCTTGTTCTTCAGTCTGTCCCAGACCTCTTGCTGCTTGCAGCCTCTCATTTTCGTCCAAAAGACTGAGTTCTACCTCTTGTGTGTCATCTTCTTCTACCCCGTTCCATTGAGGTTTGGAAGTCCTTGGTGTTCGCGGAGCTATGTGGATGGCATTTAATCCAGAAGTGACTGCCATAGGTCGCGCTGCTGGCATGTCCTCGTCACTTTTATTTCCCTCCTTGTGCTTCCGCAGCTTAGGTTGCTTCGATGAAGATTTATTCCGCCGGGCGGACATGCAAGGAAGTTGAGAAGAAGAAAGATGGAAACTCGGAATTAGTGTAGTTACAGGTTGGCTATTGAGCTCTGCTATCAAGGGGGTTGATCGCGTGCACACGTGTCGCGTCGCCAGAGTTAGGCGCGTAGTAACCACAACTTGACCCATAACGATCAACTGTTAGACATTTTTACGGCTCCTGGGTTTTGCACCCAGCTACTCCAATGTTCTGTGGGCTCTACTTCTAGTTCCTACATTTATGTCGAGGATCGCTCTTGGGCAACGCCACTCACTGCGCCGTGTACCCCGGACTCAGACGTCACTGAAGTGCTCTAACTGATTATCAAAGCCAAAGCCGAAGAGAATTTGGAAGCCAAGTTGGAAAGCCTTCGGCTAGTTCTTTGCCCGGTCGACTCTCATACTTACCAAACCATCGTTTTCCGTACCTCCGTTAGAAGTGCTTACGAATAACCAATCAGCACGAATTCGAAACCAAATGGCCAGCCTTAATGTCGTCTCTGCATGGTGAGGTTCTAGGGCTGTTCTCGCATCGTTTCTAATATGAGCGTATGATTACAGACCGACATTTCGACTGCGGCGCGTTGAGTACACGTGCTGCCCGTGGTTGCGGGGCCGAACGATCGCAGCTATTGCTATAGCATGAAACAGTCTAGTGGTCCTTGCTGTCGTTATCTATGTGCACGACCGCTGTTCTCTTATAGCGTATCTTCACTATATGCCGTCACATCAAACCACGAATTGTGTGGATCCTCTTTTTCATGCCACAGCCTCCGTCCAATAGATTACGTCTGCAATTTTCTCATCTGGACTAAACAAGGTCAATGCCACCAATGCACAATCTATCGAGATCCGGACGTCCTGTCCCTTTCCCATGAAAGTATTTGTGGGACACCACCAGAAGCATTCTTCACAAGGGTCACCTCTGTTGGCTGCTTCTCTGTCAATTTTGGCTTCTATACTTACTCAATTAAGCCCCGGGCCGATCAAGTCACTTTCAGTCTTCCCTCGCACCTTTACCTGGCTTCGTCGAGGCTCCGAATGCAAAGCGTCTGTTTCAAGTTCTGCGCTGAATGTTGCGAACTTCATCTCCTTCAAGACACGCGGATCAACTTCAATTATGATGTATAAAAGGTGGGCACGAATGACAGAATACCCCAACTTTCGAGGGATACCCATCCTTGGAAAATTATGGTCGTACCTCCAATGATTCCTGACTTAATGCCTTATCTTCCCAAGCTAGTATCCGCTTCTATCTGTGTCTGTGTTTTCCGTTTTATATATCGCAGAGTGTTGGTCTGGATCGCCCTTCGACATGTTCGTGGGCCCAATCCCTCTTCCATCATCTGGGGAGAAGAGTGGAAACTGTATTGCAATGAACCAGGATCTCTATACATTGACTGGCACAAAAAATATGGCAAGGTCGTCAAATTTTCTGGAGCATTTGGGGTGAGCATCAGTTCAACCTAGTAGTGGCGCCTAAATTTCATTGTATCTCCAGAACCAGATGCTGTCCATAACTGATCCTCGAACTATTGCATATATTGTGGGAGAAGGAACCTATCAGTTCCCGAAACCCTCCGGTGTTCGTGCATGGTTCAAAGCCTTGCTCGGCGAAGGTATTTTATGGGTCGAAGGAAAAGAAGCTCACGAAAAACAGCGGCGTGCTCTTTCCCCAGCACTGAAGTACAGTGCTATGTATCACCAGCCATCCTACCAACTAAATCCATAATGTTTCTAGCCCGCAATCTGTCCGAAACTTGACGAGTATATTCTATGAGACTTCTGCAAAAGTACGTTTGAAGAGCTTTTCATATAATCTGCAATTAATGTATCGTCGTAGATGGCAGCACAATGGGGTCGGCAACTCGACTTCAGTCGAGCGAATGAAGTGGAAATTGAGGTGACCGACTGGGCTGGTCGCTTCGCGTGAGTAGGACAGATATGTATGCTTTCGCCGTCTAATTGGGCTGTTTTGCAGCCTTGACACCATCGGACGCACAGCTTTCTTGGATGATTTTAATTGTCTCTCTGGACAACCACACGCCCTAGCGGAAGCTCTAGATGGATTGACAAACCACGAAAACAGTCTGTCGTCATTTTACATCCGGGCTCTGTTCTGGATCTTTCCTTCAGTGCTAAAAGTCGGAAAGAAAGGCAAGATGATTAAGGAGACTCGGAAGGAGCTAGGGAATATTGCTTCACGTTTGTGGCAAGACGCCAAAGTTGCAGGTGATTCCGACGATCGAACGCTTATGTCGCTTATGCGTAAGAATATCCTGTTATTCGGCTTACGGCAATAAACTTACTTGGCGAGAATAATTGACAGTGAAGGCTGATGCAGGTACTTCGGCTCAACGCATGACTGAAGAAGAGATAGCTGCCCAGCTTCGGTCGATCATACAGGCTGCGTATGAACCCATTTCCGCGACCATAGCGGTGAGACCCTTTCCGCCCTGCTGGTTTTTTTAATTTAATTTAATTTTTAAAAAACATCAGTGGACTCTGTATGAGCTCTCTGTCAATGCTGTCTTGCAAAACGAGCTCCGCGAAGAACTTTCCACTCCTGGTGATCCCACTTTCGACGATCTGCGCAATGGCTATCCACTACTGGATGCTATCTTAAAGGAAGTACTCCGAACGCATCCTCCTATATTGGAAAACCATCACCAGGCAAGTGAAGATTCGTGACGGCGATATCTGTCCCTAATATTCCCCGTAGGCTGCCGAAACGATCAGCGTACCTCTCTCCGAGCCTCTGCATGGAACTACCGATCTACAGCTAATCATACCCAAAGGTACAATACTGGAAATACCTCTCAATGTGCTTCAAAGGGACCCCTCAGTGTGGGGACCTGACGCTGAGCTTTTTCGACCTCACCGCTGGTTGGATCGAAAGAAACATATAACGCGGCGATGGGATCTATTCGCGTTCAGCGATGGGTGAGATTCCTCACCAGCTCTTTGTAGCCCAGCACGTTAATTTCGTACAGGCCTCGTGTATGCTTGGGGAAGACCTTTGCTCTTGCGGAAATTAAGGTCGGCCAAATTTTTATTTCAGTCTGGCATCCTGCTAGATAGGCTAATTGACAACTTGGTAAAGGCGCTCACCATTACTCTTATTCGCCAATTCTCTTTCTCTTGCCCTCATGAAATCGAATCCTTTCAGAGTTTCGTCGTTCGACCGCGAATCAAGGGACAAGGGCCCAGCTCTCTTCCCTTGCTGGTTCGCAAAGTGGCCTTTTAGAGTATTTCGCGGAGATATCAGAGTCTTTCAAATTTGAACCATACTTGGAACCTCCCTCCAGTCGGACAGCGCGACATTATCCATCGTACTTCGGGTTCGTGATAGGTCGAGCCTCCCTTGTCGACGCGCTACGGAATCAGGCAGTCATAATGATCTATGCAGTACAATTGAGGACCTGGAATATGGAAACACTCGAATAATTGAATTCCAGAAATGGACGACTCAATTGTTCTTAATGGGCCATACAGTATGGAAGGGACACGATCAACAAATTTTTATTACATACATATGTTCAAGTGTTACGGCGATCCTTTGAGATATTTGATGCTAGATCCATTCATTTGCGCAGGCTCCATATAAATATATAAGTAGCGTTGTATATATTAAACAACAAGGCACTCACTTTATACAAAGCAAGTTCGGAACAAGCCGCCTTGTGTCGAGGTTTGAAATGACCACTTACCGAATTAGGCATAGTCTATGGCACTAGCATTCATTAGTTTGACAGCATGGGCGCTTATGTATCCAGTCTTTCTATTGTTTGACTGACATCAGCACAATAAAGTGTAGTTGACTACTGATGAAAAACTATTGGGAGCGGTCTAGCGCGGTTGCTGTGGAGCCATCATTGAGCAGGATAGAGTCGATATTGAAATTCCTCTGTTCATCCTTCCTTTGACCTCGTACTCTCACCAAACTCTCCAAGATCGCCAGCACGCACACTAACAGATTTTTTATCGATCATGATTGCTGTCCAGTCTTTCCTAGCCGTCCTGGTTAAGGCATGCCTGGTCATTTTCCTGTTTACACTAGTCAGAGGACTTGTATGGGTTTTCAACCTTTTCATTCTTGCCCCGTTTCTCGATCCGCTCAAAAACATACCCGGTCCAGATGGATCTGCCCTGGAGACCCACCTTGGCGGACTCATGGAGTGCGTGAATATGCATACAATGTGGGCCGTGGCGCTTGCTGACGCGTGTTTTCTAGTCCTGACTTGAGTCCCAAGACTCACAAGCTCTGGACAGAAAAATATGGGAAAACATTTAGATTTCATGGCTTTGGCAGCGTACGTCAATTAAACTTATTTTTTATTTTTGATGGCTTATGAGTTGCTCGATCATTAGCATGACTTTCGTCTGATGACTTTTGACTTGCGTTCAGTATCCTATATCCTCACCTCACCAGTGTATGAAAAACCATGGCAGACGCGTCGTATGCTCACAACATTACTTGGGCGAGGTACGTTGTCTTAACTCAATAATCATACACCATACACTAAACTATATTTCCTTACTCCCTGCATTAGGATTATCTGCAATGGAGGGTAACGACCACAAAGTCCTCGTAAGCAATAATTAGCTTCATGTTATACAGTGTTACTGAATGACCTTTGGCTGCGTTCATGTAGCGAAAACTCATCGGACCAGCTTTCACCGCTCAAGCTGTGAGGGCTACAATACCGATTTGCTTTCAGAAAGCCGAAGAGCTCAGAGACCGTTTGGACGCACTGCTGTCCGAGGACACTTCCAAAATTGACATAACGCATTGGATATCTCGGGCTACGTTTGATGTCATTGGTCTCGCTGGTTTTGATTACAACTTCCATGCACTCCAGGACGAATCGGAGGAAGTCTACCTTGCATACCGCCGGTTGTTCGATGTTGCAGACCAAGGCCCGGTCGGTATGCGTGGCTTACTCCAAATGTATTCTCCATTCATTGAGAAGGTTCTGGTAAGTATTGATGTTCATATATATCATGTCAGTTGATTAAACTTGACAATATTTACAGCCAGACAAACTTTCGAGGACGGTAAATGATTGTCTGCGCGTCATTCGTAAAGCGGGCATAGAAGTACTGGAGAGCAAGAGATTGGCTATCCTAGCCGAAAAAGCCAACGCAAGTGAAATTCACGACAAGGATATTCTCAGTCTTCTCAGTAAGTCGTCTTTGATAATTCAAGTATGCGTGTCTCATCCAGCCATTCTCATTGACCCTTCAAGTCAAAGCCAATCTTTCGGCTGATCCATCTAAACGCCTATCGGATTCTGTGCTTCTCGACCAAATTGTTACATTGATCTTCGCGGGCAATGATACGACCTCCCTTTTCATTACATGGTGCATCCACCTGCTATCTCTGCATCCCGCTATCCAGATTCGTCTTCGCGAGGAGCTTCTCTCGTTGCGTGCCAACTCTTCATCTCACTCCGACTTGCCAAAAGCATCCTCTTCTACGCCGGCGGGACTTTACGCTCACGCAGATGCCATCGAAGCTTTGCCATTCTTGGACAGTGTGATTCGCGAGACTTTGCGAATTTGTTCACCGGTGCATAGTACGATACGCACTGCTATGCAAAATGACATCATCCCGATTTCTTCTTCAACCATTCGGCGTGACGGCACGGAAATCAAACCTCCCGATGGGATACCCATCCGGAAAGGCACTTTTGTACACATTCCCCTTCAGGGACTGAACATGAGCGAAGATATTTGGGGTAAAGACGCGAGAGAGTTCAAGTACGTTGTCCTTATCATTGAACTTCCTATTTGTAATGGCTGACGCCTCAACCAGACCCGACCGTTGGTCGAATTTGCCCGAGAGCGCCCGTGCACCATTACACCCGGGCATAGCAAACGTCATGTCGTTCTCGCTTGGCCCGCATTCCTGTCCAGGCTGGAGGCTTTCCACCCTCGAAACCAAATTATTCATCTCAGTAATTCTGCCACACTTCATCTTTACCCCCGCAGAGGAAATTGGTTCGTACGTTTCCATAGTGATGCGTCCGTACGTACGCACCCAACTCGCAAAAGGATCAAGATTGCCAATAATGGTCCAGCGGTATTTTGCGGAATAATCCTTATGTCCTTGTCATTTGTATAATTAGGACACGCATGTTCCATTGACGGACCGGCTTCTACATTATTTATGCTTGATATTTAATGTGTTTTGATCATACCTATTCGTTTTCTTTGTAACACTCTGGCATGTATCGATAACCGAGACGTTCAACTGAACAAACTGTCTCCAATATATGTACCATTTTGATTATTCAAATAGATAGTAAGCGCAATGTGTACAGACTAATGTGTATAAGCACCCAAGAGAAAGCAAAGACAAACTTGGTACATAAGAAGTATAATATGTGATATGCGGTAGATGAGATGGTTATATTGAGTTCACAGATGCCCGGCAGAAATTTTGACGCCACTCAGACTCATCGTCAGAATTTCTAAGTCAGAGTCTGAATCGGACGGGTCGACAGAATACACTTTCTGTCCCAGTCCGGGTGTTCGGTGGGAGATGACGGTCTCTTCGCCATAGCCCAAAAGTGGAGGAGCGATCGAGCACGGCGACCCTAAGAATATATTACTAACCGCGAGTAGCACATATAAATAAAGGACATACCTTGAGTTTTCTCTTGCGCCATGCGACTGCCAGCCTTTGTCTTCGGAGTCTTTGGAGCCGGCTGAGCAAAGAGCGGAACAAGTTTTCCAACTTTACATGCTCCGCATACTGTGATTGTATCTTATAGTAGCATGCCCAGCCATACACAAGCAGAAAACATACCACATTCATCGGGTCGAATTGATTTGCTGAACCGACCATATCTGTGATAGCGGCGAGTCAATATATGAGCGCAGAAAGCCCTTAAAGTGCCTACACTTTGGCACACCGTTCACATTCTATAAATTAACAAGTCAGGACAGTGCAAGGCGGTGACGGTTAGGCACGGAACTGACCCCATTCGTACGGATACGAAATCTCGTAATTGTGTTTGGTCTAATCTCATTCGGTCAGTCCGCTACTCGTCGACAAGTTGAGAGACACCCACAGTAACCTCGATATCCGTCCTCTTGCGTTCGACTTTGGCGGCCCTATTAATCTTCTTTAACTGGACATCAAGATAGATTGTCAGACACACCTACCATCCTTTCCAGACCTTACCGTGACCTTCTTTAGGGTCCCCGTTGATGATCCAGCACGCTAGGTGACACATTTCATGCGAAAGCGTGTTTCGGATCCGTTCTATATATAAGTCAAGGAGCAGCGTTAGCACCAAGTAAAAGTTACAAGGTGCTGTAATTACCATCACTGTCTAAAATTTTTGTCGCGAGCTCGATCTCTGTAGTATGGACACCATCCCTGGAACTTAGTTATACAGAGTTAGCGATGGTTTTATAGTCTGGATGGGCTCCAACAAACCGATGCCATTTGGCTCGTCCTGCCGTAGTCAGCAGCCGCTTGTTCCAATTCATCTTCGTCTCTTTCGGTAGTCCATCCTCGAACACCGCTCGATTTAGTTCCTCAAACAGATCTGCAGCATATTTTTCTCGCCGCGCTTGTTCGGCTGCTGCATGCGCCTTTTTTGTGACACGCGGTGCTTTTCGAGGCAAAGATGAGGTAGAAGGGGTGCCTCCAGCGGTTCGACGCGTTCGAGATGAAGGCGTGACCGTGGGCGGAAGGACAACGAAATCATCATCTGAAACTAAGTCCACAAAATCTGCGCCTAGACTTTTACTGTGAGTGATGGGGATACTACGGTGTTTGAGAGCTGTCGTCTTCGCGTTCGGGAATGAGGGTGAGCGCCGAATCGGCTTATGTGCAGTGCCAGGGTCATTACTAGCAGATTGAAACAATTTAGTTGAGTCGCTTTACACGTAGAGGGCGGCTTACAGAGTTAGGATAGACCCATCGTCTGCATTACAAAGTCCGTCGTCGTCATCGTCATCGGCGTATAGCGACACTACGTGCTCAGGGGCGCTACGACTTGGTTTTTTTAGTGCAGGCCGGGGCGGCATGACCTGCTTGCCCTTGATATCCTTCGAAGGCGGTTTTTCAGGTGAACCGTCGATCAATTCTATGACGTCCGGCTGTTGGTGGGTGTGAGACGAGTCACTGTCTAAACCCCCCGAGCTTGAGCTTTGGACAATGCGACGGGAACGAGGTGTTTGAACCTTTCGGAATGAGTTCTTCGTTTGACCGGGGACCTTCGGTTTGGGTGGTCTTTTGGCTCTGAGAAACATACAAATGTAGCCTTCTAATGTTGAAATACACAAGAAGGCCAAACCTATCAGACGAATCCTGCTTTGCCCCGTTATTAGCTGGCCAGCTCCCGGGTATACTTTCCAGGAATGGGTCATTCTCAAAATCCGATTTACGACCTTGTTCACTATTTTTCTTCAATGAGTTAGAAATGCGATTAAGATACAAAACACACACATGTCTTCATCCGAAGAAAATATCTCTATGACTTCAACCTGAGGCTGCGCATTTATGATGTCAAGGCCCTCGATTTCCCTAGGCACATGAACATTGTTGTCGATTAGTACTTTTAATCATAGTAGGTTTGATCAACGTACATAAGACGTTCCTCCTCGCTATCCGGAACAACTTCGTCGCCTCTATTTCCCTTCACTTGCTCGGTATTCTCTCCATTCTGAATCCATTTGCATGTCTGTGAAGTTGTTGGGGAATTTAGTAGAGAGGGTGCAAATCTGAGTGGTAGAGACACGTTAGCAGCTCGAGCCGCAGCCCCGACCATCATAAAAACAGACTTGGGACCGATTCTCAGAGCGGCGATGTTGACAGGACGCGTCGGGTCACGGGGGACCCCGGAAGTCGTTACGTGATTCCCAAATTCGGAAGAACGGTTGAAATACATTCCATCCCTATATATTATTTACATAAACGCTGGGTCTCATGTATCCTTTAAAGCACGGGGTGCGTGTGGGTCAATCACAAAGACTCCAACGGAGATTCAAGTTCGAAGGATGGGACATCATAGGTGTTGCGGCGCACTGGTCTGGCAAAACAGCTGCATTCGTACTACTCAGCGGTGTTACTCCGGATTCTGCAATTACTATGGGAGGAGTCGCAGGGTCTATTCGCATGCGTCCCTGTACCGACTCGGGACTGACGTATCTTATAACTCTGAACTCTTTCATAGGTTTTACTAGATGTGCTGTTGTCATTGACGGAGCGCAGAACAAGGTAAAACAGGTTGCCCTAGCGAAGAAACCACACGTCATTGTAGCAACGCCAGGACGGCTCAACAACCATCTTGAAACTACTGAAGGATTCAGTTTGCGAATTGTCAAGTTTTTGGTATCTATGTAGTATGCTCTGTCTCTGCTTCTTGGAATAACTTTTTTTGTGAATTGGATTTGGCAGGTTTTTGACGAAGCCGATCAGCTGCTGACTCTCAACTTTCAACCGGATATTGCAACGTCCTGAAAGTCGTTCCCAACGAGCGAACTACTTATCTCTCTATTCCGCGACAACGATCGGTTTCTGCTCTTCTACAATACTACCTTTTGACACCCATGGTAAACAAGGACGCACATCTCGTGTATTTGGCCATCTCGCTCGCCCAAAATTCCATCATTATATTTACCCGAATAGTTCACGACGCACGGCGGTCAGTCTTCTGACGAGCCATTGGTAATCATTTCTCATCATATACGTGTTGCAACGGGCACCTTCAATTCAAACAAAATTCGAATTTAGTTGGATATATAGAATTTGTCCTATGGTTCAATCCACATAAGTAACGCCTGATTGTCAATTGACAGTCATATACATGCTTTATATCAAGATGTGTCAGAGTTTGGAATCTGAAACGGTGATCAGACCCTCGCGAGCGACGTATTAAGCACATCGGCGGTAGTTAACTTGTGTCTATACTATCGTTTTACGCAGGCGGCACTTTGCAAGGCGTTACATATGTAACTATTCTTCACGAGAGTCCATCGCAGTACTTAGGCCTTCACGCCGACGGGCCCGAGAACGGTTTGAAGCTGATCAGAGGGATGGCGCCGGCTATCAGTTCTGTTGTCACACTGGGACTTCCTTGCTATCAAGTTTCCATGGGTTTACACTCGTTCGAACGGCATTGACTCTGCTCAATTTGAATTAACCTTCCTTAATTTTCTTTTTTTTGAAATATCATCAGCTACGAGTTAACGAGTCAAAATATAATTAGCCCACCGCGAGGGTCGAACTCGCAGCCTTCAGATACCCAGTAAATTGGTTAACCCGCCTAAATAAGAGTCTGACGCTCTATCCGATTGAGCTAGGCGGGCATTTGGGCAAATTCTGTGTGTATGAACATGTCACCGCCACCGTGTCTTGATCAGGAAGGAACTGTATAGTCAATCGCATTAATCTTCCCACGCTCCAAATCTTGTCTTGTCGTGAGAGCCTATAAGAGACCACGATCATCTAACCACAAGCAACATCTTGTCAAGGTGAAAGCACCGATTTCTAGTCACATTGTTCATCCTGTTCTGATTCCTTTATGTCCTCACAGTAATTCCAAGACTATCCAAATATGACGCACGACGCTGTTTGGTTCTCTCGTCCCAGAAAATATGGCAAGGGCAGTCGTCAGTGGTAAGTGGTTGTCCTGTTATGTGTCTGGCGTGATTATGTGCGAATACTGTTAACCATTTACTCTATTTACTCTAGCCGACTCTGTGCCCATCAGGCCGGTCTCATACGCAAGTACGGACTTGACCTTTGCCGACAATGTTTCCGTGAAAAGTCTGCTGCCATCGGTTTTGTCAAGGTGTGTTATGTTATATTCAATAATTTATGAGTGAGGTACTAATTTTTGGTACAGAACCGATGAAAACCATTCAGACTGCTCGCTCCACACTTTACACGGCCCGCCAGGCCTTACTTTCTGCTCGAAATACAATAGCTCTCTAGCATTTTGACTGTACGCGTCTATGATATGCTCAACATGATTGTCTTTGGAGCTGCCAACGTCGGATATTGTACATCTAGAACCTGAGAGTGCGAGGCATGGAATGACATGAATTATCCCCAAACGTAGGAGGCTCACAAGGTCTAACTATTTAGGGATTGAGATGAATAACTACAGAATGACAGACAAATAGTGCTGCGATGAGATACTATCAGACAGACAACCGAGTTACGAACAAATGGCTTGAGAAGTAATAATCTGTACAGATGTGGCAAATAAGAACCGTCGGGAAAGCAAAAAAGCGATGGGTGTGAAGATTGGGGGATGCAGAGTTGCGAAATACAAATGCGCGGTGGTATGGTATGATAAAAGTTGTCGGGTTAAGTCCAAAGTATAGAGATGGTATGACGGCGTGAAAGCCAGGAGCTGAATTGGTGATATAAGTGACGTCGAGTGACTGGTGTAAGATAAGTATGGAGGGCGTATATGACATATGAGATATGATATAGACGAAGGGGAACAAGACACAAGAAAATGACGGCATTGTGGACGACTATGGCATTAGGGAGCCAAGCGTGTGCGATTGATTACATACCATATCCAAAGTTGGGCCTCTGATAGGGATCATTCAATGATCCTGCGTTAATTCCAACGCCGCCAAACGGGTTAACGTTGTTGTATCCAGAGACTCCATGAAATCCGTTACCATGTGAATGTGAGGGGGAGATGCCCTGGTTGTGGCTAGAATTGCCTTGCAGAACATAACCGTCAATAGATTGCGGTTGCATGTTGTGCAACTGGGGTGCCATATGATGAGGCTGCCCATACGAGGCTTGGCCGGGCAGCCCAGGGCCGCCAGCAGCGTACAGACCGCTCTGGGCGCCGTAGACGTCAGCCATAGGGCTGTTTTGAAGGGTCGCAGGAATGTGACGAGCACCTGCGCTGGGAGCGCCGTGATGAAGACCCATGCCTTGGTTGCCGATAGCCATGTTAACAGTCTGCTGGTTATTGTAGCCTCCACCGCCGCCGCCACCGCCGCCAGCGCCACCGCTACTACCGAAGTGGTCCATCTGTTCACGCTGCAATTTGTTTTGGATACGTTTACCGTAAGGAGTGTTCCTAATGAGAGGAAGAACGGGACGAATGCCTTCGACAAGCAGAGCACGCTGATTAGGCTCAGCATAATCTAAAGCGGTCTGTAAAGCTGTTAGTATTGATAAGCATGGATGACACCAGAGCCAGTGACCGACCTGGACGCAATAGTTTCCGTAAGAATCGCGCAGCAACTTCTCCAGACGAGTACGGTTCAGAAGTTCTTCGATGAGAATCTTGCGTGTGCTATGCTCCGCAACGCGAACGCACTTCGAGAAAGATTAATTAGAGTCAAACAGTATAGCGTAATGCGCACCTTCTCGATAACATTAGAGCTAAACTTCTGCACAGAAAGTGCACAGACGTTCCCGGTAAATTGACGAATGACGGCATCGCTAAAGCGGTTGTCGTTCAAGTCAAGAATATATTGAACAACCTAGAGAAGCAGTGAGAATGAGCGCATCCAGAAGGATGATGACATACATAGTTGCCGTATGGATCCTGGACGAGGGTCAACGCATTGTAGGTGATCTCATTGACAAGCTGGACGCGTTGATGGTCCGACGCATGGTCGATGCACCGTTGCAGAACACAACATCCATGGCGATGAGTCGCCACCTCGACACAGTTGGCTGCCACAGCGTTGTAAATGAACTTCCGAAAAATGGCATTTGAGTGAAGATTATGGAACATAAAATAAAATATTGCCCGACCTGATTATCTTCCGGAGCTAGTTTATTGAGGCACTTCTGGATAACATGGTTGCCGTTCAGGTCTTTGATAAGCACCACAACATGAAGGCTGAGCGCAACGATGATAGAATGGATCTGAGCATTGTATCTAAGATCAGCCTGAATCCGCCCCCCGTAAGTGTGGAAGGTTAAGTAAAAATGAGACTGAACTTGCCTGTCTCCGGGTTGACAGGAAATCGATCATCTTCTGGACGGCCCGGGTGCCGTGCATGTTGAGAGAGATGTTGACAAGATCCTGGGCAACCGATTCGCAAATGACGTTGCGTTGTTCATCTGTGGAATACTCCAGCAGCTTCTGACACAAGTAGTTACCGAAAGGATCTGGTGATGCGATGTCAGCTGGAAGAGCAAATATTAATATTTCATTAATCACCGGTCATGAGATCTGCGAAGTGGCCGAAGGTCTCGTGGAATATCATATCTCGATGCTCGGGTGCACCCTCTTCAAGTTTTTTTTGCAGATATCTGCAGCCGTGCTGATCTTTGCACAGAGCAGGTATTTCTCCTTGCAAATCCTCCAAACGGGTACCTGCAAAGCGGTTGACTAGTATGCCATGTCAGTTAAAGTTACAAAGTACGGAAACGAGAGATGAAGATATTCACATTCACGATCCATATCCCCGCGTTTATGCTTAGGGCCATGCAAACCGTTCATCTTGCTGTCCGCACCATTGGCACGTGCACCGACACCAAGACCATAACGAGAGCCGTTGTGATGATACAAAGCTGTTGATCCACTACTGTTGGAATTGGTATTACTACGATTATTCGATTCGAAGCCATACGAGCTATCGACCCCATCGTTCAAGTTGTAGATAGAGTCGCCATATTGCTGTTAATGTAGAAGAATCAACAACGATATGGCAAATAATATATGCAACAAACTCACTTGCGCGGAATCATCTTGTCCAGCCTGGGCAGAGTTGAACGATAATGAGCCATTTTCGTACTGACCAGGGGGGAGACGAGACAACGATGCTTGCAAATCGCCAGCATTAACGGGACTCTCGTGGACCTGGAGGGGAGCTTGTGAGTTGATTCGACTAAAGCCCTGTGTATCGGGAGTGTGAGGCGTTCCAGGCGGCTTGAGGTGGGTCGTTGCGCCATTGATGCCGGTAAGAGGCGTAGCGGGAACTGAACGAGTGGCAACGGACAAACTGTCCAATGCGCCAGAGGGCGATCCGCGGCGCGACAATGGGGTTTGCGAACTGCCTGGATGTGGTAACCCCTGGGGATATTGCGTGGTGTGGGGTGTGGCAGAGGCAGATACAGTCCCGCTGAGTTTGTTAACGGTTGAAAGCTCATCCAGAGTGGATGAAAGAGTCAAAGTGGGGGTCGTGACCGTTCGCCTTTCCGTACGAAAAGTAGCACCTTCTGGAACACGAGGGTTAGCACGGAACTGAGGCCATTCCGAGGATTTTTCCCTCGAGTCCAGGGTACGGCCAGAGAATGAACTCCGGGGAGACGTCTGAGATAAATGTGCCAGATCTAGCGCAGCGGACGAAGCAGACATCTGCCGTAAGATCTGAGTATTTGCGATCACCAACTTACTTTTATGATCCTACCTTGTTTGCGAAGGATCCATGGAACTTGTCGTCATCCGATGTAGGGAGATTCCTCATAGCATCTAGGAAATCCAAAGTGAGAACAAAGGTATAACACACCAGACATGTACGTACTATGCATCTCCTGGTCGAGCTGTTCGTCAAGCATCATCCCGGCATTGTAAGTGTTGCCAAAATGACGAGCTTCGTCATTGCCATACCGTCCACTACCCTTGGTCAAGATCGAGTGAGGCGGGTTACTGGGGACGGGAGAAACTCTATTCGATCTATCGCCAGCAAGAGAAAGCCCTTGCAAGTGGCCAGCAAGTTCTTCGTCATGCTCGCTAGCAGAAGTACGCCGACTGGCAGGCATGCTCTTGGCACCAGCAGTACGGCTGAAACCATTTGAAGCACCGCCAGATGCCAATTCAGGAGAGTGGTTGACAGAGGGCGCGTACGTCACGGATTTCCTCTTGTCGGCAACGGCGGAACCGAATGCTTTCGACAATATATCGGCGTCCATGGGAGCCTGATATGCGCTGAATCTGACTCCAGTAGGATGATCTTCGTTCAGCACAGTGTTTACTCGCGGAGGAGTCGTAGGGGCTGAGGCGGCCAGGTGCTGAAGGGTGTTTCCGTTAGGTGCATTGGGGTCGTGCGGGATGTTGAGAAGTTCCTGGGCCTGCTGTTGCTCGAGTGCACGCATTTGATCCTCGAACATTTTGCGCTGAAGAAGACGTTGCCGCTCGTGCTCAAGTCGCTTGAGCTCCACGCGCTGTGATATCATGAAATGACGTGTAAGTTGGGATTACCAAACTGAATGTAGGAAACGCACGGCAGATATGTCCGACATATTAGTTCCCAACCTCGCTGCCTACGATAATCGCACTCAGTTAGACGTCGCTCTACTTTAGCCAAAGGCAAAACTCACCGAATCTGCGAGGTCCAGAAAAGCAGGGGGGCTCTGCTTACGCCCGTCCGAGGACGAGCGATTATCAATAGTTGAATTAGGATTGTTTGAAATGGTATTCATGGTGACAAAAAGTGTCGGTAACTTTGCTTGCCGGGTTTGAAAGATAGAAAAACAAGCGAAGCGAGTAGGACGGTAATAGTGAAAAGAAGGCCTAGTTGCACAAGGAAATCCTATTGCATATTCGAATGGTGAATGTTGGTAGCAGACGTGAACCGCTAAAGTGCACACCTGAAGCAGATTTTGAGCCCGTCTAGAAGGGACTGGTGGTACAATGCGGCTGAAAGGGCTTTGCGTGGCAGGTTAGACAGGGTTGCGTGTCGGAGAATACCAAAGGCGGCAAGCACACCTGTTTTTTATGTCTCCAGTTTTTCGAAAGGAAATGGGAGACGAAGAGGACTTGTGTTCAGTAATGGCGGTGAATATATACTGCAGCGTGGGGACAGAACTCTAAAAGATTCGGGCGCTACACTCATTTTTTGATCTCCGTTTGTCGGTTCACCCCTTGGCTCAATTTACTAATTTTCGCCAGTCACGGCTTCTTCTCCCTTCAGATGGTGGGATGCTTCTAACTCGATAGCTTAGATACTGCCTTTAAATAAGGTGCCCGCCACGAAATTAATCCTGGTGGCGTTATATCGTGACTTGATACTTGTTTGATCCATACTTTGTCTATGTCGTGCCTGAATGTGATCACAATACAACCTCAAATTAAAAGGGCTAGGTAGCTCTATTCCGGCTGTTCCTAGTCCTGCCCAAGGGTTAATTCGCTTCTCGTCACGGCCACGTAAATAGCAAGTCCCGACCCAGTCTGCCACCCACGGATCAAAATTTTTTGGCTAGGTGAAGATGTTTTATGTAACATGCCATTATATCATATATAATGACGCCAAAGCGTAATACGTACGTGGCATAATCTGCCGTTAGCGACCCGTCCCCAAACCAGCAAATAGCACGATGATGGGGACGGGGATGTACATCCGATATTTGGGCTGTTCGCTGCAAGAGCTAAAGGGATATTTCATACCATTTCATACTATCCACGACATCTGAGCTAGATACCGGATAGCTAGTTCAGTGCCAAAGACACCAGAACTGTTAAATTTTCGAAGCCAACGAGGAAGCGAGGAAGGAATCGGCGGTTCGACTCGATCTGAGTTGCCTCCCACCAAATATAGACGTCTCAGACTCACAGGATTGTTGGCAGGAAGCTGTCCAAAACCATCAAAAATCCCGAGTTTCATATCAGACGCGACAACGTGACATATTCTAATTCCAATAAAACTTTATGAGTGCAGCAAGTCATAAGTACCATGCATATGACCATAAGATACATGAACAGAAGATCAACTATTAAGCGTTGGATGCAAGCGGAGGCGCACCATCGAGAAATTTCTCTTTCTGCCACGGTCGAGCCTCACCATTGACGACACTCTGGCCATTGGCAGGCTCCTTCCCTTCTTGCATGGGCTCGCTCTCCATGACAACCCCTCGAATAGTCTGTCGATCTTCGTCATCATCCCCAGTCTCGCTGTGTGGTGGCGCAGCAGCTGACGCATCACCATTCTCCAATCCTTCACTAGTCTCAGCCACTGACTTCACAGACGGTCGACCAACTATTGAAGGATAACGTGTTCGTAGAAATCCCGTGAGAGGATAAAGTCCTAACAACGATTGTGTTTTTCGATCATGAGTTGGGGTTGTCGCCCCACTTGAAGGTGTAGTGTTTCCGTCTGCTATTTCGGTGCCTGATTGTCGCGTATGATCAGTATCGTGTGGGGAGCTCGGCGTCAATGTCAGTGTGGGTGGCGATTTTGCGCGTGGTGACTCTAAACCCGAGGCAGAGGGAACCGGCGAATTTAAAGCTGGCGGTGAACTACTAATGATAAGAATGGTTTCAGAAAGTTTGCTCAGTTTGCAACAGATTGTCACGTACGTCAAACGGGCACCATCGCCGTCAGTCAGCGTGAGCAAAAGGTTCTTCAAATTTGGCAATGTGTGCCGCATATCCAACGCCCGCAGATCACGATCGGCCATGAGCTACACGCAAAATATAAGCACTAAGTTGACTACTTGGAACACACAACAAGGTTCTTACCATCTCTATGTCCTTGTTGAGCAGAAATACACCATATTCGAACCGGTATGTTTCCACTCCTTTCGAGAACAGTGGAAACCTATGGCGGCCCAAAATTAAAATAAGACACCTGATTCACCGAATCAAGATAGAACGAACTGACATTCTGGGCCCGACCATCGCAGAGATACCATCTCTAATCAGACTTCTGCTGCCAACACACGTTACAGGGTATACCAACCCTTTACCCAAATAGGCCGCCAACACTTGGACCACTTGCGCCCCATAACCGAGCGCGGTCGCCACAGCATCTTCGGTGACATCCTTGTGATCTGACAGAGATAACGGGGGTCCAGGATCCGATGATGAGAGGGGTATGGGAAGAGGCACGGAGAGAATGGTAAAAAGTAGGTCGGGCGGAGAAAGAAGCTCAATTGGAAAGATCGCAGATAATGCGGTGATAAGTGTGGTGCGAGTGGGTGCGAAATTCTTTTGAAGGGCCAATAATCGAGTCCTGCAAAATCACGCAAGTAAGAAGAATGACGAAACAAATAAGAGAGTCGCAGTGAACCTTTCATTTGTTAGCTCTTCCTCTAATCCGGACTGGTGAGATGCGTCTACGGCGAGCTGCGCCTGTGCTTGTGCAAGGGTTTCTTTCCGAATTCGAAGCTGTTCTCGACGTGATGCAATGCGGTGCCTTACTAAAGGAATATGATAGCAATTAGTACATTTACACATAATATTCATTATTTAATACCCACAATCATCGGAAGCGTCCTCCACTTGACTGCTCTGTATTCGCAAGTCTTCTACCAGATTTTCACGCTCCGAAGCTTCGCGTTTCTTTTAGTCATTGAGTTTGAGATCATATCATATGAAGAAGAAAGCGAAAGCGCAAAGGAAAGCCACAAACGCGAAGTATGTGTTCAAATGAAGGCAAGCTTACCAGGACCCCAATGACATCTCCTTCGAGCATTCTATCGATTTCCCGAACGACATTTGACAGAGACTCCTCCGTGTCGAGTATAACCGACTGGAGAGTGATCAATCTGGACACAAGTAATGAGCGTGGTGTCGAACACTCAAAAGGTACCATGGCGTACTTTAGAAGATCTTGCCACCCAGCAGTCTTCAGACTCTCTCCAGATTGATGCGCCGCATTGCCATTTCTCCTGTAGTTTCTTTGTTTCCGTGCAGCAATACTCGCATCTCCCCTCGGATCTGCAAATCCACGCGATGACGCCGGTAGTATGAGTTCGCCCACACCTCTCATATTCTTATATGCTGATTCTGGATCGGAGTTGTACCCTGCTGAAGGTGACGGGGGACGACTTGATCGTTTAGGTGGTGGGAGGTAATACGTTTGGCCATGCGGAGCAAGGACCACCAGCAGGGTATTGGATGGAAGATGAGAAGGGTGAGAAGCGAGCTATAATACGTAAATGAGACCCGGACGTGTGAGTAAGATGTTGCCTAGCCATTGCAAAGAACTCACATCTTCGGGTAAGGGCACGAGATCTGCCAAATTAATGCTCCATTCTTCAAGCACTTTCCACACTGATCTGTCACTTTCATCTTCCGGCCATTCTTCATTCCTCTCCCTCTCCTTCCCTTTGCCTTTACTCTTCGCGATTCTATCCACATCCTCAATTCCATGCCAATCAAATCCCACTTTACCCCAAACCTCCACTTTCAACTTTTCTCCGCTCACATCTGTCCATTCCGCGAACTCATGCCTGGATAATGGGTCTATTGGAAAGGACGGGTTCGTAGATGGTCGATGGATTTGAGACAGATAGTCTGGTATTGGAGGTCGAAGCGGCTGCGTCCGTGTGGCGGTAGTGGGTGCGGGGATATGAGGACGAGGCGAGGGCGAAAGTGGTGAGGAAGTCTTCTGCGATGAGGCCGAAGGAGACGATACTTGAGTCTTGCCGTTCAGGCGCGAAGAACTAGGTGTCCGCGTGAGAGTACTAGACTTGATTGGTGCTCGCGGGCGAGGAGAAGTTGTCTCACGTCGTGCTGAGGGCGAGCCCATAGCTGAGGCCTTGGAGGCATTCGACGGACTCGAGGGAGTCACCTTAATTCCCTTCCGGATTGTATGATTAGTCGTAGATACCACTTTCCGTTGCATTGAAGGAAATTTTTCCCTCTGAGGAGGTACGCTATTTGGAGGCGTGGAAGATCGTGACTGTGGTGAGGGAGAGGGCGATTCTGGTTGGTTATCGCGGGACGGGCTCGATGGAGATGAGGATGGCACAGTGATCGAGATGAATGTTTCCACGAGGCGAGACTTGATGACCTTTTCAAGTCCTTTCTGTGAGTTGTCTGGCAGCATTGCCGAGAAAAATACAGGACCTGTCAATGAGGAAGGTGCTGTCACTGAGGGGGTCTGTACACGAAAATGTGAACTATTGGAAGACGCCATCGAGCTTGTCCGAGGTCGATTCGGTCTGACTGTAGGGGTAGTTCCAGCTGAAGGAAAGCCTCGACCTGATGAGCCTGTACCCGTACTTAGTCCTGAACTTCCTCCACCAGAATAACTGACTTTGGAGCCCCTTCTCAATCTTCCCCTGTGCTCCGGACTACCCATACCGTAGCTCTGCACTTCGTCACCCATAGTTCCTTCCTCTGACTTTCTGCTCTTTATGGTGTTGAAGGAGTTGGCAGAAATCCGTCTACTCCTCTTGCGGCCGACGGTCACGTCCAGGTCATCAGATAGATGGCCATGGCTTGTGAATTGCGATTGCTCCGAGGGTTGCAACAGAGCAGAAGCAAATGCATCCCGGACAGGAAAAGGCGTTAGATTGCGGACTTGAATTGACGTGATATGTCGAATGCGACGCTACGATATTGTATAGACGAGACATGTCTTCGTTAGTTTCAACGACATATGATATACAACTATGACTAACTCGCGAGCCTCCATCGATGTCGAGTGGGGTGTTCAATATTTCCGTCGACTCTTCATTAAGTCTCACAGACATATCCTCCACCGCATGCGACTCCCGTAATATTGTCAGTGTTCGGTTGTTATTGCCAGCAGGGTGGGGTAGTCAGTTGATTGGAAGGAGAGCCTAAGGCAGCACAGTCTCACGGAATGAAAGCACAAAAGGCTGCTGAAGATGAAGTAAAAGTTAAGCTAAATTAATGAACAAGTCGCCGTGAGATGGTCACCTCAGATAAGAATATCTTGAGGCTACCCCGGCAAGCTCTTGGTGGACCTGAAGCACTTTGCCAGATTGGGAAATTCACCCTTTCCGACCACAACAATCATGCCTCCAAAACCCCGCGCTGCTCGCAAAGCCTCCATTGCAAAAGAAGCTTCAAAGACCACAGTGAAGCAGGAAAAAGATGTTCCCAAGTCTTCCACCAAAGACGCAGAAATGCCCCCTCCGCCTGACCCACTTCCACCTGCTGGAATATTAGAACCAGAGATAAATGCTCTGTCAGGCTGCTTAAAGGCGAGTTAATTCACATTAATAGGTCATCCCCGTGTCTTACATATATTGCGTTCAGAATGCCGTTGTAAAGACAGGCCAGGTTTATGCCTTTTATGCTGACACTCGTCGACTGTAGGTTTTCCCCGACGTAATTAGGCGATTGTGGTACTGAGACCCATCTGTCTTACCCAGCGGGATTCAGAAATATGCTCCCTATCCACCACCCGAACTTACAGCGTCTCTGGGCCGCGAAGTGGAGAAATTCGACCAGTTATTTGACGCAGTGGAAGCTCAACTAGTAAGTGTACTTATTAACTAATATCCGCGATCGCAACATTGACCAAGTACCAAAGCTTCGAGCGATCACAGTTTTACAACGAGATTTGGGCAGGGAACGAAAACGTCTTCAAGACACTGAAAAGGCGGCCGTAGCCTCGCGCACTCGTTCAAAGTCACTGTCACGTTCTCCAACCTCCATGAAAGTGCCGTTGCCCGGCCCGAGTTCTGATGCAGCACCTGATTCGCTTGCAAATGATCAAGGCTCTACTCAAATGTCGCCCCCGCCAACTTCCGGCGGTTCAGGCACGTCGAGTGGCCCTTCTGGAAGACGATCGACTATATCACTATCATCTCTCCACCGTCCTGTTTTCCCACACAAGCTTGACCTCTCCTCTACAACTCTGCGGCTTACCGCCGAAGATGCTTCGATGTTCTCCAGCGGTCCTCTTGCTTCTCCTGTGACCCTCGCTCCTAAATCTGCTCGACCTTCCACGACAGAAATTGATTTCATGGCTGTTTTTGAAACCAGAGACCCCAACAATCGACCCGTCGACATTGATCTTACACTCCCTGATACAGAGCCACCTGATGGGAACACCAGCTCCGACGTAAACATGAACGTAGACGCGAGTCTGGGAAACTCTGCAGACAAACCCATTGAGCTTGATCTGGATATTAACATGTCCGACCTCTTTGGAGATACTGCAGACGATGGCTCAACAGATCCCAATGCTAGCCTGTTCTCCCCTGTGGCGGGTAGTCACGAACTGTCTTCAGCTGCGGGACAAGATCAGAAGTCGGTCAAACGGGAAAATATGGGAATGGAGATTCTCGATGTTTTATCTGCCGTGGGGGATGCTGATAGACACAATGATCTGTTTGCATCCTTCCAGAACAACCGTCAACCGTCTGGTCAGAGCCAGTTACAGTCCAACACTACATCCGAAGGATTGTCTGCGCCCCTTGGCCCTTCATCTTCTGGAAATGGAAGTGCACCCTCGCCAGCCTCCATCCTTGCAAGTTTTGCGGCTCCTCAGATGAACACGAACGATCACCCCACTTCGCCGGATGCCCATAATCTCCCCGGTGGAGATGCATCTTTCGATATTAGCTCGATCGACCTTGCCAAAGTCTTCAGTGGTGAGCCCGGGTCAGTGGCGGAAATTGAAGAGCTGTTAAATTCGGGAGGGTTTGGTCCGACAACTTGATTCTGTATTTCTTCGAAAGACATGTGTTCGACTGCTTAGTGTTGACATACTCAAATCGTCAATTCAAATATTATATCGGCGGTATGTCTCACTTACTAACCGTCGAAGTCCAATGGGAGTGGATATGAATAAGAAAACATCATCGAAACCACATGTCAGCCATCTAGCAAGGTCAATATTCTTGTTGCTGATATCGTCCATTTCAGATCATTATATCTCGCTCCTGTTTTGTAGAAATTAGGATGATTCCGGCCATGGTGCATCGTATGAATGGAGACGTCACGGTGGGCGGGTGCGAGCATAATGCAGGTTATCTACCGACATATTTGACGGTGAAAACATCCGATTGTCCCATTACACAGTTGCCGCTATTACAAACTTGTCGAGCTTTTTCCGAAGTGGCTGATCGGCACGGACACCAACAGTCTTCAACATGGTGGCGGTTTCCACAGCCAGCCGGCATTTCTCATCCTCGTCGCCCCCTTGTGTCTCCAATAACTCCTTTATAGCACGAGCGAGTCGGCCTTTAGGCATTAGACCCTTCTCTCCGTTTGTAGGAGGTGATCTTTTTTTCCTTCCCTTCACCTTTATCTTAGGTACCTTTAAGAGTGGCTCGACACACTCGATCCGGAAACGTCGTAATGCGAGAGACGAGAGTGGCACAATGCGGTCAAGAGAGCTCGCAGCTTCTGCGCAGGCCTCCGCTTCTGCCAGGAGCTCGGCTGAACCCCCATCCTCATAGCCCCACATCTTCAGTTCCTCAGTCTTCCTCTCCCTCAGCCTCTTCGAAATTTTCTCTCTGGTATCGGAGTCTGTGATGGTCTTGGCAACTGCGTCAAAGACATCATTGAGACGAAGCCACCCTTTGTCTTCATCGACAGCGCGTTTAACGTAGTGTCGATTTACATAATTCAGCAATCGATTGACGGAAGAGGCCCCGGCATTGTAACGGTTAAAGCAAGGTACCAGATAGTGGATGAGCGTTGCATCATCGTCAGGAGCTCCCAATAGTAGCTCCCGCGCTGTGTCAGCGTAATACTTGTCGAGTTGTTCGTACAAGTCCTTGCCACTAATTTGAGCTGACCGGTCCTTCTTTGTACCGTTGGCCGACTCAGACTGGGCCGTAAAGTAATTGTAGACGTTAGTGTGAACGCCCATGTGATAATCGACTGCTATCGATGGTGCAGAAATCTTTTCGAATTCCGCGGTCACTTGGGAGCGAACGATATGGTCGAGTGCTGGAAATAAATAAGACCACAACGCCGACAACGAAGAAGCAGGGCTGGTGCTGCCTGTCGAGGGGCTAGACAAAGGGGTAGGGATAGCGACCTGTTTGCCCTTATCCTTCGACATCATGTGCGCGAGGTTGGCCTAAACGAAACGCGACCTCGAAGCCAAATGTGGATTTGAACTGGAGAGTCGGAAACAAATTCGAAGAATGTACCAAACATGACCACACTTACATAACTTGAACCTCCCTCTAACTCGAAAGCTCACGGCCACATCTTTTGTCACGGCGTAGGTCTGAGATCGTACGGCCAAACCGTGGAGCTATGACACCCCAAACATGAGCAGAATTCATGGGGGTCGTTTTGTTGTGACGCCTAATCTCTGTCATGTGGCAATACTTAGATGGTTCAAACATTACGGAATGCGAACGGTGGCCTCCAAACTTATATGTGACTCAGTGTAACAGTGCATTTGGCCCCTCGTTGCTTAGTATTTGACTTTTGCCACACGGTCGAGCCTGCAAACAAGTCAGAATAATATTCAGAGTTAAGGGTTAATAAACGGGCTAGCTATGGCCGTCGACGGGTCTTAGTGGCATCATGGATGGAACCAAGTACAGTGAATTTGCTCTTGTGGAGCTCTTCAACATGTCAGTGTTCACATTTTTTCAAAGGGCATTCCCCAACAAGCGGAGGTCGATATTCCAGAGTATGGAAGTAGCTGAAAATTGTAAAAGACAAATGATACACAAAGAGCTGCCATAATAAGATACATGAGAACATTAATCATGATAGTCGTGAAAGTAAAGTTCCAAAAATACACCATATAGTTTTCTTGCGAGTCCTTTGGCAGGATGATCCCTACACAATTCCAAGTACAACAGTAGCTCTCAAACTAACCTCCCGTCCACCAGGCACAACGGACTCCTCAAGAAGAGGTCCGACCTCCAGATATTCCTCGGTCCTCAAACTACTAGATTTCCAACCCCAACTCTGGCTCACAGAAAACACATCAGGAGCACTCGTAAATCTGGTTAATGCAGCCCCTGTCGCACTGGCGCACGAAATTATAAAGTATGCTGATATTGTTGATCGCGGATCACGGTACGGCTGAGGAGGCGCCACTGGGGGGGCGGTGGCTGGGATTGAGTTCGCTCCAGGTGGAGCGTAGGTAGCAGAGTTTGGTGTTGATGGAGACGCGATGATAGGGGAGGAGAGAGGTGTACTGCTCCGAGATGGAGGGTGGATGGAGGGTGAAAAACGCATCGAGTGAGCTGATGCTGAGGAGGGGATGTTGTACGGGAGTGTGTGACTTCGGTCGCGCATATGCTCTGCGCGGGTTGCTGGAAGCGATGGAGCGGACGATGGAGGTATAGGGTCGATGCTAGATTGACGGTGTAGGTACACCCCGAGCTGTACACCTTTCTTACGGACGACTTGCACGTAGACATTGAACAGACTTCCAGCATACCATATAGTACGCGAATGCAAGCGTTGCTTCTCCTTCAAAGAATCAACATCCCAGAATTCGACCGCAAAGCGGAAAGGAGGATATGGCGACCATAAGGATTTTCCTGTCGGATCCGATGCAACGCACGCCGAAGCTAACTGGCGCTCCGCGATTATTCCAAAGAAGTTTGATTCTGAAGTCACCAGTCGGCTGCCCCTTTTTGGGTCCGTGATGTGGGTAGATAATTCAAAGAGTTGGTCCATAGAGGTTCCCTCAATACCACCGGAGTCACCAAGGCGCAGTGACGTATCAAGAGGTATATAGTGGTATGCTTTCTCTTTCTCCAAGTCATCGCCACTTGGTTGATTTGTAGATTGTGGCGGTGGTAGTGGTGATGACGATGACGATGAGAGTGAGCTGAGGATGTCTGCTGTTGTGACCGCCAGACCTAAATCCTTCTCGCGAGATGGAGGTGGACTTGCAGAAGGCGATACGGGGGAGGACGGTGATGGTTTGGCAGTTATCTGGTGGCGTAACAATGACTGGCTCCAGTGTGCTGCTTGCAATATAGATAATGGGACGTATGGCCTGCCAGTGATCGGCGATACGTCTCGTGAGAGTGCGATGATGTCGTCCAATGACTGAAAAGACGGATATTAGGAATAGCAGAAATGATAACATCGAAGGTAAAATGTACCATGTGAAGATAATATATCGCAGTCGAAAACATTCTGGACCACTCTTCCTCCTCCTCTTCATCGATGCCAGATCTTCTGCGTAAATCAACAACACATTTAGCCAAGTCGTATCGCTCCCGCTCCCCAGTCACGAAGAGCGCATCAGAAGATATGAGCGCCCGGACCCATTTGTGATTCAAACCTCCCCGTGCCCAAACAGCCGGGATGACGACATTGCTTGAAGTTTCCTCCACTTGCGATGGATGTAATATCGGCGGGATGTCCACAGGGATAAACGCATCCCCGCCTGATCTCTCCTCGTATGGGAGGATATCCGGGCCCCATCGTGCCAACCAGCACGCAGTCGCCTCTCCAATCTTATCCGACACAGCACCATAATGGGAAAAAGCTCCATCATTTCGATATTCATGGACCATCTCAAAGCTATCAGATGACGACTCAGAAGGGTCTTCCTTCCTGATATCAAGGTCATCTAGCTTCTGCGACATTTGTTCTGTCTCTAATTCTGTTTCTTGTTCGTGTTTGGTTGTGCGAATGGAGGTCGAGCTTTCACTGGTGGCATCGTCTTGTATCTTTTCAGCGAGATTCTCCAGGCCTATAGCAGCCACCGGCTCGTTCTCATGTGGGTTTCCGATCGGCTTCCCGATGGCGAAATTGAGATATTGAATTACGGTGTGAGGGCCTATGGAGCTGAGGATAGCATTGAGAGCCTGCGATGCTGTGGAAGGGATTGATAGGTAAACAGCAGTTGCTAGGAGGGATAGTAGGAATCGAGGTGTAGCTGGGTGATGTCCTGGAGGCAATGGAGGTTGGGGTCCAGGGCTTGGAAATGACGGGGTCAGGGGCTTAGAAGGGGTTGGCATCAAAGACTGCGATACATGCAACGGTGGTCCGCCGCCATAAAGGCGCGCGATACATACTCTGAAAAACCGTTAGGAGGTATTAGATGGTATCACAAGATCGAACCTACTCGAATGCTTTCAGAGTGACAATGCCCCCAAGTTAGTAGGGATTAATGCAGATTAATCGGGACGCACCAGCTCGGGTTATATTTCGGTCATCAAATACGATATCAATTTCGTCCTGACCCAGAAAGTGGCGTCCAGTCTTTGGTTTGGACTCGACAAACCCAGATGTAAATAAGGACCGAAAGAACCCCTACAAGGTGCCAATGTCAATTCATCCAGCATCATTGAGCCATGATCAGACTCACGGCTTGAATCAATACGACGCGATGTAGCCGATAGACAGCTTGCCAGGTACCACTCACTCGTAGCGCAACATCGGCAGTTCGCGCTTCAAGTAGGGATGCGTACAGGTGGCTTTGGAGGTCGATCGGTGAGATGGACGTGGAACGAGGGGTAAGCTCCATGGAATGACTAGTTCCTGAACGCCGCCTTGACGGACTTGTCAGAGAGTCGGAATGTGGGATGGCGATGCGAGCGGAAGGAGAAGAGACTGAGCTCATCGTCTACACGCGTTATTCATAAACTTGGCGCCGTTGGCTTTCCACAAATCGCGTCACAGGAAGGACCCCGGACGCACCCTTTCTTTAGACCATGCAGCACGCTCAACCTCATTCCCGTTTCTCTGTCCTCTCAAACTCATCCCTGTCCTCAGCAGAACTTATATCTCCTGCAAGTTCAACCCGCTTCTCCCTGCCGTCCGCACCCTCAATCAACACCACCCTTGCGACTCCCAAACCTGCACTTTCTCGTCCCAATATCTATGATCGAAATCTAAGTAAGACGCGTACGGCTGAAGTGTCGGCGTCCGCATTTGCGTTCTTGTTTTCTGAGGTGGTGCAGTATACGCAGAAGCGGGTCAGCGGGATCAATGACTTGGAACGTCGGTGGGTCTCATTACAATATTGGCCCCAAGGTTTGTGTTTCTGATTATAGACATAAAGACTGAATACACTAGGGTACCGTATTGGCACACGAGTGCTCGAACTCATGGCCTGGCGAGCCGAGTCAGGCTCCAAAGCACCCAAGCGTGAAGTCAGATTTCTGCCAGCCTTGATGTCCATACACACCCAGGTATGGAAGGCTGTATTTGGAAAACCTGCAGATGCAATTGAGAAAAGTGTCTCGAATGAGGATGAGTGTGCGTCTCCCCGTGTATACATTGCGCTCGTCTGACATTTATGCAGACATGATCATCGACAATGACCCCTCCATAGAACGACATATATCAGTACCGCGCGATATGAGTCAACTCAGCTGTTCATCATTCACAGCAGGCATTGTAGAAGCCGTGCTGGACGGTCTTGGATTCGTACGTTTACCTATTACACCCCCAAAACTTTCGCACTTTCCTGACTTGATTTCACAAAACAGCCTGCCCGAGTGACTGCTCACAATACCCCAGTACAAGGACATCCTTCTCGAACAACCATTCTGATAAAGCTAGAGAAATCTGTACTTGAGCGAGAAGAAGTATTCAAGAGTTGATTAATGATGACATTTGCGTCTGGTTCCGTCGTGGCGTTCCGGGGTCCTACACCTGCTATCTTATCGCACCTCTAGACCACCATTCTCTTCTTTTGGTACACGAACAACGCTATAGTGATGGTCAAAATCCATCGTATTTCTGTGTCTCCTCCATTAATTAACAGTTCTTGTGCCTGGGCATCTGAATTACACGAGCTGGAGGACTTGTATAAGTCGACCTACACTGGCGCAGTTACAACACGCACCGCGACACTTCTAGGCTTTGCTGAGGACTCCACTCATACTGTGGGTGCAGACGTAGCTGCTGACATATATCAACTCAAATTCGTAATCCAGGTTGCATTTTCTAAAGATTCAGCATCGTCAATCAATTCCTATGGATACTCACCTCACCCGCTTGCGACTTATCTGGACTGGATTCAAACTATCATTCAAAATGATCCCACGTCATCTAAACCATTCATAATAAGCATAACCTCGTCCTCGCCCAACACACTCTCCTCTATGATTTCCTCGATCCAGACACTCCGCACCACCCTCCGTGACGCAGAAGGATCTCATTCAAGAATCGCAATCGAGCTAAATACAAGTTGTCCAAATATCGCAGATTGTCCTCCCCCAGCATACAATTTCCCTTCTCTTGCTCCGTTATTGAGCGTCTTAGCGGAACATTACTGGAAAGATCCAACGCTGACTCTTGGGCTTAAATTGCCGCCGTATGTGTGGTCGACACAGTTTGAAGACGTGATTCACGGGATCTCTGAGCTTCCAGCAAATCACGCAGCTAGCCGAGATGTGACTGAAGGCAGGATGAATCCCATCGCTTTTTTGACTTGTACGAATACACTCGGCTCCAGTCTGTTCTTTTCTGATCAAACCGAGCACAATCATGAATCGACTCTGAGTACATGCCAATTCGCGTTGCCGACGGCCATCGGAGGCCTTGCGGGCGAGTCCATACACGCTTTATCCCTCGGTAACGTCCATACTTTCACTCAACTGCTTGCCGGGCAGCCGACATTGCAGGATGTCAAGATCATTGGAGTCGGAGGTGTCACATCACCTGAGGCTCTTGATCGTATGCGGAAAGTTGGCGCGAGTGTGGTTGGTTGTGCGACTTTACTTGGGAAGGAGGGCATGGGTGCATTTAAGAGGTTATCTGTCGGGCGACAAGATTAACCATTAGAATTTACCCTGACCCATTGCAAAGTTTGGGAAAGTCTAAGGTGAGCATAGCTGCCATTTACACAGGGTTACGACAGCACAGCTGTACCATCAACCTACATCAGATATATTGTCCTAAGGTCGAATTCATATATTCTCTCTGTTTGGAGGAAACGGACGACGTATAAACACGGTGGCGCCAATTTACTCCGATTAAGCGTCTTTGTATTATAAGAGGCATATTACATCGTGTACGTGATGTTTTCAGCTCGGGATGTAGATCCAGAGATGACAAGCACGGTAATGAGATGTTTTCACCACATATTCTCGGCAGGGTTTCAGTGATCATCGTATCAGAGGCTCAAAGACCAGGAATGTTTTGATGGCAGATCCGTCACTGATACCTCAATCTGGGAAGTATCGCAAACCGTGCCGCATCAAGCTCTGAGACCGGCCTAAGGTACGGGGAACGACACGGTATATTTATTATTAGTAGTGATGTATTAGGAATCCAAAGAACCTGACAAGAAACGAAATATGATATCGGTACGAGAACACGGTTCACAGAAACTGCACACTGTAGTTTCTGTGAACTATGTTTGTACATAACACAGCGACCCAACGAGCATGAAATATACATATGCATATGAGCGGTGATATACAGTATTGGAAGCACTTGGTGTGAGAAAACGAACTCGAGCGACTAGTAAGTGGCATATTAAGCATAACCATTCATAATATCGTCGAAGGAAAGCTGGTTGGACATCGACGACGAAAATTGCTGTTGATACGACCAGTCGTCGAACCAGAACATCGGAGTGCTATCCATGATTGATACGGGAGACTCGGACATCAATAAATCGACGTGGCCGACGTGTGACTGAGGAAAAACGGCCTGGTCCATGAGAATACTTGTTGACGCCGTTGGCTCGTACGGCTGCCGGATGATGGGTGACGAGATGAAGCAGTCATCCTGTTCCAAAAGTGTGATTGTCAGCATGATATTTATACGGAAGATGATATAGTGGCACTTACAGGCTGAAGCTCCTGACAGACCGAAGGGCCCGGTAGAGAAGACGGCTCCTCGACAGGGTGCACTGGCATAGTATAAGGCTGGAAATCCGCAGAAATCTGAGCGCCCCCAGTGACAAGCCGGGAATTGGTTTCAGCTGGGGGTGTTGAGATCTGCGTGGATACTACAGACTTGGTGGTGGCAGAAGTTTTCTTCGTCGCAGCGGATTTGCGGCTGCGGCGGCTACGAGACATTGGAACAGAAGTCTCTTCAGCACCCGCGGTCTCTGCCATTTCTGCTAGCCGCTTGAGCTCCTTGCCCCTCTTCCCTGAGTTAAAACCCAACGCAATCCGCGTGTACCTTCGTTCGTCAGCAAGAGTGCACTGTCGCGTTCTCCGTTTTCTTGGCTCCGGTCGTTTCCGGTCTGGCCTATACCTCCATTCTGGATGCTTCGCCATAAATTCCGCCTTTATGACGGCGGCCTGTGCGATATAGGGGAGCTTTTCCTCGTCGGACAGCTTCTTCCATGCGATGCCAGTGATTTTACTGACAGTGGCGTTGTGCCTCTCCAACTCGCGCGGCTTATTCTTGCAGAAATAAGTGCGAAAGCACATGAACGGGTTGGCAGGGCGTTTGATGCGATCGGCAGGCAAGCTGCGTTTCTCCTTAGCGGAACGGCTGGACTTAGGGGATGCTGAGGGAGAAGTAGACGGAGGTGGCGGACTAGCGCTGGAGGACACCGAATGACAGGCAGGTGATGAGGTCCTTGAGCTGGGGCTCGTGGGCATGCTGTCCATGTAGGACGTGGAATTGTCAGATGGACTGCCGAGTGACGAATGACTGTTGGCAGGAGATAGCGATGGGATGGTGGATGTGGGTGATGACGATGAGGCGTGATGATAAGACATGTCGGGGAGGGGATCGATGAGCGATGCGACAAAAGGTTCGATAAGGTTGCACCCTGAGAAAGACTGATCCGTGTACTCATAATGGTTATCTGCCAATAATAGGCGTCAGAATATACTTGAACACAGAATTAAGGCTCGCTGACCCTGAAGGAAATTGAATGGGTCATGCATTGGTGGAAACATAGTGAACAGTGGTGTGTGCGTTTGTAAAAAGCAAGGGGTATGAGGATGCTGGTGTATGTCCACCCATCTCTGGAACCATTTTATACCTGATGACCTGGAGAGGAAGACAATGGTAATACAATGGATTCTTGGGAGGTAAGACCGTTTCGGGAGTCCGTGCTCTGTATATCGGGTTCTGATTACAGAAAATCCCTAGAAGGCGGTGTCATAGTGCCAAATCAAGTGAGAAAACCCCTACATGTGCACGTATAGGCCAAGTTTCTGGTCTTCAGCGAGTCAGATCGGTCACCAGGCGTCAAGATACGGAAGCTATAGATGCTGAGTGTACGTCGGCAATCTACCGGCAACATGCCCAACACACCTCTCTCAGTACCTTTTTCGAAACTCAAAACCTGTAACAGCCGTTGTCCCGTGGAGATGACCACGGCACGCACCTCCGAGCGATAGATGAGGACTGGGTAGAAGGGATCCACCCGTGCGGAAGCAGTGAATCCTCGTGTCTTTCACATCGATACGGTCGTTAATTCAGAGCCCATTGTCCGACCTTAACGAAAATGGGCGATAGTTTCGGCACGCCTTCGAGAAGAGGTCTTTCAAACCCGTGATCCCGAGTTCCACCACTGGTGTGCTTGAAAAGGAAGCACCTGTAGGTGCAGCATGTTTTTCAACAATGGCAAGAGCTCATAATAACACCACAGCCATGATCAGCCTGACAGGAACGGATCGCACCTCCGACATTGATTTGGGATGCGAGCACTTGGCACAATGGCACTTGAGAACATGACAAGCTCTGAGTTTGATGCCTCGAGGTTGTATCGATGAGGTGCTCCTCATCACCGTCCATTGTCCATCGAAACGGGCGAATGAGGTGAGGGCCTGCTGTCACTTCGACTCGACCAAACTCCGGCTCATACTTCCGAACATCTGGATTAGCCGCTTAGACAATCAATCTAGGACCCGCTAAGAGTGCGTCCACTTCCTATGAGGCCTTGAGGTAAACACAATATGAACTGACGGCCGGAGGAGCAGCATGCAGGTCGAGGACCACGAGCGTTCCCATCTTGCTTTGCGCATCGATGGTCTAATTTTACCAAAGTAATCGCATGCAGGAGGTCGATCATCGTTATCTCAATGTTTTAGCGGTAGCAGTCCTATGTCGGTTGGCTGCCGTGGGTGTCACTCCGGCAGGCCAAGGCGAAAAACAATGATGTCCTATAGGGGCCCGCCGACAAGGATAGCACTATGTGATGCACCCCTTGAAGTCGTTCTATCCCCTCTTCACGGAAGGTCGAGTAAGGATCCTGAGCATTAATTATATGCAGAGATTCGTGCCGGACTCGCTTACCTTGCAACCTCTGGAATTCTGAGTCTTTTTCTGACGTTTGTATTCATTTCGGCTCCAGTCACTCTGTGTATATGAGGATACCATCGGATACACATTCCTTCTTGCGAGCAAATTACTGGTACATGCAGGGTCGCTTGAACACTTCGTTGTTGTGTTCTAGGGCTCGAGATTTGATCTCGTCCGGGTTTCTGCCCCGCGGATGTACTCCGATGTTCTTGATAAACCAAGTACAGGACGTTGTGCATGAACCTCTCAGCAGAGGGCGGAAGGCACAGAGCAACTGGGTAGTATGGAAGTTGAACCAAAGCCCTTCTTTAGTCGATTTGTGGGTCCTCATTTTACCACGTCAACCACGTGATACATGATGTTCTGTATGTACTCAATTTGACCGTGACGCAGCTGCAATAAGGTAGCGGACATCCAGATCCCGCTAAGGCCACGTGGCGTGACATGTAACGGTCACAGCGCAAAAATCTCGACCGGCGACTAGATTTTAATTGAATTTAATTTGCCTTAATATTTTATATATATTCAGATGCAATTTAATGACTTACCAGAGGTCCTGCAGAGCCATTTGCATGCTCGAGAGCAGTATGCTCCCCTCCCCCCCATCATACCCCAGCTGCCTTTCTCACGCCACCGATCCTTCTATATCGGGTGTATTATGTAAGCTCGGGCATATGCCCGAGGCGCAAAAATCGTCCCAAACCAAAACTTTATTTTGCTCGGAATTGAAAGAAAACACATTTGGCAGATTCATAAATTTACCTGACCAAAAATGGCAATAAGCTTGCTAAATTTAAAACATTTTTGAGATTGTTGACCACAGAATTGAAGCAGACCTTTGAAACTATCATTCTGTGGTGTCAAAATATTTTATTTGCGGAGGTGGCCATGACAGTATGCAAGCCAAGAAATGTGACAATCTGACCACGTGGCCTTAGCGGGTTCTGGATGTCCGCTACCTTACAATGAGACCATGCTATATGGAATCGTGTGCCATATATTTGCGCAAGTAGTATTAATTTAATTTAAGAACGCTCTAGCACTATACATACAAGAGTCCTGGAATGGTATCACGTCAAGCCTTATCCCACGTGGCCTCCGGCGTCGGGACGAGAAGTTCAAGCCCTCGGCTCTCAGTTGGACAAGGAACAGTGCTTCGGACTCATGACTGCTTAGGACCTAGGATCACTGATGGATACGTGTCTGTCTTGCCTATGGAGCACAGAAACTTTGGAAGGCACATAATGGTCCCGGTTGATTGCAATTTCAAATTTCAGCTTTTGACTCTGGTCCTGTCTTCGCGTACAGCACTGCTGTGAGCGCGCCAAGATGCATCTCATAGTGATATAATACTACTGCGACTTGACGGGAAGGATGAGACCGCTAATGGGGCCTGGAGAGAATATTGAAGTGGGGGGCCACTGGGCATGGTCAAAGACTTCGGTCGCTCCCGCACTTTTAGTACCATATCATCTATTCGCATGAACCTCATGCGTCCACTTCCCTCCTGTCAGCCAACATCGTCGGTGTACTCACACACACCCTCCGAAGCTGTTCCATTTCGCCACATCCGCCAACCTCCTGCATGCAGGGGTTTGAAAAATGGCTACAATACGGATTTTTTTACGGACCCCTCGCAACGTGTTCTTACAACTCTACATCTTATCGCCCTCTACACGTACTTTACTCCTTATCGTACATTGACTGCTCACGTATAACACTGTGGACGGTCTGTGAATTTGGACCGATACAGAGAGTATCAGGGAATATACACCCAGGGGTAACCTCTAGGAAACAACTTCAACTTGAACGAAAGTGAAAGTTCGTACCTCATCGTGACTGCAGAAACCTAGAATGGCCATACTATAACGTTCCCAGATGTATCGCCAGAAATGATGTTTGCACCATCATCAGAAAAGGCAACACATCTCAACGCTCCCGCCGAAACTTGAAGGAGCAAGCGGTTGGACTCGCCAGTTCGAGCATCCTCGCACCTTCAAAGGAGGCTGCGACAATGAGGCCTCATCAAGGAATATGCAACCGAGGTAAAGGGGCTGGGCTGGCATTCAACTTCGCGGCATTCTGAGCTCTCAAGTTGACAACAAACCCAAGCGGACCTTCTCCGCTTTGAAGCTTGTAACACAGACTACTCCATCTGCCGAAGCTGACACAATCCGCCCCAAGGGGCGAGAATGCGATAGAGATATCCGATTCACTTTAATTTTGAAAAGCAGCGGTGTTGTATACCTACTAGCAGGTGTGAGATCAACATTGAAGAGCGATTCAGAGGTTGTTCCCTGCAAAGAATTAATCGACCATCACAGGAGAAAGCGGCGGAGTGCGATCCGCCGTCTTTGACCTCTGAATGGCCCAGCCAACTGCATGTACACTGCATCACGCGGTGTTCAGCGAATTTTCAAATTTTCAGCTTCAGACCGGATCCTGACTTCTGTCAGGTTCCGCGGGTTGAACCACGGACTTGGGGCACCACAAACAAAGACCTTGGAGTGTTTGGGCGTATATATAGTCCAAACTGCTACCCGTCTAGGAACACAGCACTAAGAATTAGTGCAAGAGAGCACCTGGTGGTGGATTCTACCGCTCACCTTTGCTCCATCAATATTATTGTTCTGATTTGTCGCCTCATCTGCCCAGGGATAACGCTCAGGTAACGAGGTAACGCTGAAACTTCACTGAAAGGTTCAACACTTGATGACGTAAGGACGGGTCTTGTGACGAATATTTACAAATATTCATTCCATCCAAATTCGATCATGTCTGGTACTGTACGCAAACAAGCCCCACGACTCGCAAGACCAGCGGCGCGGTACTGGAAAGGCAAAGCTCCTAAGGGAGTTACAGAAGTTCCGTCTGATTCAGACGAGGACGAAGAGCCCGCAGTTGAAGAAGAAGGCGATGTTCTTATTGGCGGTGAACAGGACATAGTAGAGGAAGACGATGATGGAGTGCCTTTACCTAAGGACCGCGCCAAATCCTCCAAGTCCATGAATGTCTCCCTTAAAGACGTCAATATTTCGAAGGACGGGAAGGTCACAGTTGCGGGGAGGGAGGAGTCTGGTCGAACTGCTATGGAAGAAGAAGGTGAGATCTACGCTTATTTCTTGGTACCTCGCATACAAGCTAATAAATTTTTATTATCAGAATCAGAGGAAGATGAAACTGAAGATGATGAGAAGTCAAAAATTGCAGGTCGTCCAGCTCCGAAAGCGGAATCCGACGAGGCGAGCCTTGTTTATATTTAATGCAACTCTTTAACTGACAACCACGCTTGTAGTCCAGCGAGTATGAAAGCGACTCAGGTGAGGAAGAAGAGACTCCCAAGCTACTCTTCCGACCAGTGTTTGTTCCGAAGTAAGAAATTCAGTGCGGCCGCGCGAGTCCTCATCTAACCCACTCCTTAGACGTGGTCGCGCGACGATCTTAGAAAAAGAATCTATTGCTCAAGATACTGAAGAGGCATTGCGGAAAAAAGAACTGGAAGCGGAGGAACGGCGGAAACAGAGTCACGACCTTGTTGCGGAAAGTATTAGGCGAGAATTAGCAGAAAGTGCGACAGCGATGCTACTTAGGCAATTCATTCCGCTTATACTTACATCGTCTCCACAGAGGAAAAGGATGACATAGTTCCAGACGTCGATGACACGGATGGTTTGGACCCAGCCGCCGAGTTCGAGGCCTGGAGGTTACGGGAGTTAGGCAGAATCAAGAAGGAGAAAGAGGAGGAAATTCGCCGGGAAGAAGAGCGTGAGGAAATAGAGCGACGGAGAGCGATGCCAGAAGAGCAGAGACTAAAGGAAGATTTGGAAAAGGCACAGAAGTCCAGGGACGACAAACCCAAAGGACAAGTCAAGTTTCTTCAAAAATACTGGCACAAGGGTGCTTTTCATCAGGTGCGTCTCATCAGTCCACTGACTTTCTTGTGTCGTAATATCTATTATGTTCGATAGGACGAGGAGATCCTCAAGCGACATGATTTTACAGAAGCCACGGAGTCGACAGTGGATGTTTCTCTGCTTCCACAAGTGATGCAAGTTAAAAACTTTGGAAAGCGGAGTCGTACGAAATATACGCATCTGCTCGATCAGGATACCAGTGCGAAGGCTGGTGGCTTTGGGGGTATTGGACCCGTCAAAGCGGGCGGGAAGTCGACTGATGGAGGCGGATGTTTTTTATGTGGGGGTCCTCATCTTAAGAAAGGTATGTGCGTTTCCTCGTTAGACATCACCAATGATCCATATATTCTTTGCAGATTGTCCTCAGAACACAGGGCCATTAACAAATCCCCGGTCAGCTGGAACTGGTGCAAATTCAGCACCAACTGGCCCTAGACAATGGGGTGGAAGTCGCGAAACAGACACGTGGCGTGATCGGGAAAACGGCCGCTCTCGGGATGGTGGATGGGGAAGCAATCGGGAATCCAAAGCCGAAAGACGCGAGCGACCACCAGTAGACGATACGTATAGATCTCGAGGTGATAGAGATGAGGGGCGGAGTGACAGCAGAAAGGACGGGGACTATCGCGATGACCGCCACGATCGAAGACGAAGATCTAGGTCGCCCTACTCAAGCAGCAGGCGAGATGATGATCACGGAAGAACAGAGAGAAGGCGTTCGCGCTCGCGAGAGCGGTCAGATGACCATGACTATCGAGACAAGCGCCGGCGAATAGACTAGGTGTGCTGCAGTTTCACCAGTTTCAACCGTACATACTTTGTCTCTTAATATTGAAGCCGTCGTCCGGATCAAATCTGGTTAGACAGTTTTATTATCGAAGATAAGGGGTACTCTCCTCACCAAGGCGCTAGTGCTTGGCGTTTATCGGCTATTGATGGCGTTCATCAGCGGAGATATTTCCATGGGCGTAAATCCGGGGGATATCCCACTGCCATTCATCGATTCACTTTGCCCGATTTCAGCTCTCATGTTTCGCTGAAAGCCCTTACATAGATTCGGTCAAGCGATCTCTGGAGTTCGATGTCTTGTCAGATGGGACAAGTTGATGTCGTCGTGCGTGTCCGATAAACACCAGATCCCCCAGCCAACTTACATTTCAAGTTATTTGTCGCAGCCGACCTACACAGTGAAGATTCCCGACAGTATAATCCGACGAGACATTCTAACGATCGTACGGTTCGCACAGTCTTTGTATCAAGGACTTGACTATCCGATTTGAACACTACTACCAACCAGGAAATCGCCGAAATATTTATCTCATCCTCGTGGAAAGACTTGAAGGCACAAGGCGCGCGCATCGGAGCCCATAGCTCTTGTTGAATCTGGCTATGGAAGGCTGTGTCGTGGTGGATCATTTTTCGCTGAGAATGCTTCCTTAGGCGGTGGGCAAAAAGTTTGTCATCTGAACCTCCGGTAAATCGCGAAGTGGATCGAGAGGCCAAACACGAGAGTACTAGTCCTCTCGTGACACCTGCAAACACGGGCTTTGATCAAGTTTGCAAGGGCGCTCGTTACCCACCGGTAGATGCAGTTTCACCCTGCGTTTCCTCATTTCCTATTTCGAGCTCGACTTATAGTCACTGGTTGGAACCGCTACTCTTCTTTGAGACGTGGCTGCGACATGCTCTGAGGATATTCCACGCTGTACCCGACTTTTCTCGAGGACTTGTAAGCTTGCAGAAAAGATTGATTTTTCACATAGATGCTTCATCTACTCCGATTAATTGGCACGACGCCTGCAGAATTCGCTTCTCACCTCGACTTCCATAAGACAGACTCTGCCAGGCAGCCCTATCCCCGTCAGTTCAGACTTTCCGGCCAGCCAAAATATGGACTTGGGATTTGGTGCTCGATTTATCGAGGCGTAAGTGACTTTGTCTGCCGCGTTCCCGTTGTTGACTATTTAGCAGGTCGTAGACCTAAGGAATCTTCTCCTTCCGGTGGTGCCAACACTCGAAGCTTGAATCATATCAATACCCATAAGCTCGATTTGAACATTTGCCTGCTAGGGGGACAATCGGAGCGGCTACTCGTCATTTCCAAGACACATACGCCATCCAAACACGTTTGTACATGTTATAAATCTTCGAGTGAGGTTCATTATGGTACACGAAATGCTTTTCATTTCTGTTGCAGACCGAACGACTAACGAAAGTCGTACACTAGTCGTGGGGCTCGAGTCCATGGAAGATCGATCGGAGATGTGATACTTAGCGGCGACGACGGGAAGGGTTAAAGGTCCCATGCTCTTAGGCCCTGGTGCAGGGCCCGGCAAGTATGGAAAGCAGTAGAGGAAGCCCTGGATGCCTTTGGCGCTCTGAGCTTTGGGCAAGTCGCGACAGCCATCGTACTCAAAATTATGAAGCAAGCACGAGAACATCTGATCGGATTTCAACATGTGCCGACTCGGCTGAATTTGGTCGTTTGCTGTCCCAAATTGGTAGTGACCACGTGCTCCGATCGATCCTTCTTTTTGCTTTTTGTGGTGATCGGGGACCCTCTGACTCCCGACTAAGGCTATGAACCTTTCTTATCTAAGCCTGGCCAAATAACGTTTAGCCGGCATCGTTCTGCTGCACTTCCGAAGTTAGGCCTCGTGTATACTACTCAATTTTACTCCGAACCTGGCAATCCTTATCTGTAACTGCAACACTGTCTTCGCGGAAGCGGTTTTCCGAATCGACTATGCTACGGACGGTGAAGGTTGCTATCGTGGGCAGTGGTCTGGCTGGTCTGACTGCCACCCATATGTTGGAACATAGATCAAAAAACGGTGTTGAGTTCGAAGTACATTTATTTGAGAAGGTGGGTACAATAGTGCACGCCATGCTTCTTTGCTTCTTGACTGGCTGAAACTTTCTAGGCAGCCTCTCTGGGAATGGACTCTTCATCCGTGTCGATACCCGTACCTGAACAAAAGTGCGAATGGAGAATTGAGTGCGTCCTTCAACCTTTTAGCCACTATTTTCGTCCACATAATCTTCCCTTCCATTAGTGTTCCAATGAGGTCATTTCAAGGCGGTGAGCTCCCTCCCGTCGTGAATAGAGTATTCACTAATCTTGAGTGCCAAGGATACTATCCACAGCTGATTCAATTGTATAAAAAATTGGGAGTCGCCTTCCGGCAGGCAGACTTCTCTTATTCATTCTCTCTATTTTCACCGTCAACCAGTACCTCAAGTCGAAAGATCACGACAACTATGATATATAACGGAGCATCCGGACGCGAAGGGATCAGTATGCCTTCGGTTATGAACGAGGTATATCTTCAAACGAAAGGCAAATCTATGGCTATTCGCACAATTGCTAAAGTCATGGCACTTGCCATGTTCATTCTGATGACTATGCAAATGATGTTCAACTATCTGCGATTAATTTTGCTCTCAGTGCCATTCTTGCGACCCCGTCGCCTGGAGCACCTGACTTTCTGCGAATGGACTGAAAATACCATACCAACTAGTGTTCTAGCACGGTTAATCGGGCTAGATACATCTTGGAAGGATTTCACAAAGCATGTCCTCATACCTCTATTTTCTGCTGTGTGCACAACGTCAGAAACGGACGTTATGGACCATCCTATGGAAGAATTCCTCGGCAAGTACTTCCTTGTTATTTATGTGAAATGGATCCATGTTACGACTGACTGCAATTAGATTATGTTTGGTTAACGTTTGGCACCCATCATTACGTAGTCGTGAATGGGGTCAGTGACGTCGTATCACGTCTCACGTCTCAGACCCGAAATATCCACAAGTCCTCAACTATATCCGCCATTCACGCCGAAGTTGATAGCCCAGGGCTGGCATCTGTACATTGTACAACAGCGGAAGGCACTAAAGTTTACACGGGATTTCACCACATCATTTTTGGCACGCAGGCCAACCATGCAGTCCCTCTGCTCGCATCTTATCTATCATCCCTGCCTTCCAAGTCACCCCAACGAATACTGGTAGAAGACCAGATTCGTTGTTTACAGGCTTTCCAATACCGACCAACAATCGTTATTAATCACACCGACGGCACGCTCATGCCTGATACCCCCAAAGACAGGCGTGATCTTAACCTGATCTGCCTCGATACTGCTAGCTGTCCAAAATTTTCCAAGACAGCAGCGGGCCCTAACTGTGTATCGCCATCATACACGATGGCGACACATGTCTTGCCTCCACCGTCCGCATATCCGCCGCATCTACCTGCCATCTATCAGACGACCAATCCAATACTTTCGCCTTGTGAAGACAGCATCCTGTCTGTTGCTCGCCTAGAACGTGCGGTGCTCACTATAGAAGCTAAGAATGCGTTACCAGGGCTGTATCGTGAAATAGGCCGAAAATGGTGGCAATGCGCTGTTCAGGGTACTGGCGGTTTAGGGCCGCTGCAGGGTGCAGGCAAGTTAAGCCTTGTCGCAGAGGAGACAAAGGGGCCGGGGATATGGTTCTGCGGGTCTTATGCGTACCCCGGAATCCCATTGTTAGAAGGCTGCGTTGTAAGTGCGAAGAACGTGGTGGAAGCGATAGTCACCCTCGAACTGTAGGACTGCGAAGGTATAAGGAAGTGTGCATTGGGAGCCGAGGGTGCTGAAGCGGGTGATGGTTGCGAGTGCATTTGCGGTTACCGAGAGATATGGATTTTTAGACCAAGTTGAAAATATTTCAATCAAAAGTCTAAGTTCAGAGTGTTAGGCTATCCAGTTCCTGGCTTGAAACCGTGACGTTTTGTCAATTTTCTTCCAATACCGAATGATGAAGAATACAGAATGTTCTTTACACTAAGAGCTTTTTATACAGAAGCATACAACCACAATGTCTCTTGACAATGCCAAACTAAACGATCTCAGCAATTATTTTTCCGCTATCCCGATATCCCTTGGATTTAGAGCTTGCATTCGAAGAAAAAACACCCAACTCACATGTTCTTATCCGCTTCCATCTCTCGTTGTGCAGCTTGAATTTCAGTCCATGGATAGACCTATTCGCGTAAGGCATGAGCATCTGAAGCAACAGTTGTCCCTGAACACTGATGAGAAGAGCAGACGGACTTTATGGATGTATGTCTTTAGTGGACCTTTGCCTTCACGGCCTGTAATGAGCTCAAGCGCCTCCGCTCTGAACCTGGGAGGAAGGTCAGGAGACTAAGTGTACGGAGGAGATCAACCTACTGACCGTTGGACGAGGTTCGTCTGGTAATCTACCGTTCGAGATCGAAGGGTCGAGCCTTGAATACGAAGTCGCTTGGACAGAATCGGCGCAATATTTGCAGATGGGACTTTGGAGCCTGCAACCAATGGTCGAGACGATCAGAATGTAAACGATATCTACCACACTCACCACTCAGAAGAGCCAGCATAGTCATTTTTCCTTCCAGAGCAAGGGAGTCAATATTCTTGTTCCAATGACTTTGACCAACGAAATCAATCAGAACATTGACACCTCTGCCATCTGTGGTCTTCTTCACTTCTGCGGAAAAGTCTTGGGTTTTGTAGTTTGCGACGTGGGTGGCACCATTTGGCATGGCGAGCAGGAGATCAAGTTTATCTTTCGTAGACGCTGTTGCGGTCACTGTTTTGCTACCAACGGGCAGAAGGTCAAAACAAACGGCGTCATGAAAGTAAGAAGTAAGACTTACGCGCCAAGGACTCTACTGAGCTGTATGGCAGCTATGCCAACGCCTGAGGCGCCAGCATGAATAAGAACATCATCGCCTTCCTTGAGATTACTGCAAAGGACGAGAGATTGGAAAGCTGAGGGCAAGATATTATTCCTGCAGAGCGGTGTCCGATGGACCGAAAACTGTACCAGTGAAAAAGTTCTCAGGGATACTCGCTGCTTCCACCCAAGTCAAATGACTCGGCTTCGGAATGACAAGTTTCTCCCAGCACACGACATACTCAGCATACGCACCCTGAGATATTACAATGTTAAATCGAAACAGAACAAAATATGTCAGGGTTGCCAAGAACTCACCCCACCAACAAGTCCTAATACTTCTGAGCCAACCTTGTAATCAGACGTGTTGGGACCAAGCTCAACAATGCTGCCCGAGAACTCGACACCGAGTATTGAAGAAGATCCTGGTGGAGGCGGGTAATTACCTTCTCTTTGCGAAATGTCCATTCGATTGAGACCAAATGCTGCAATCTAAGTGCATATGACAAGGTAAAATACCACCATTGGGCTTAAATCAACAACTAAGGCATGCCTTTACAAGGACCTGGCCTGCACCAGGTTTAGGCTTTGGGGTCTCTCCGATGTACAAATTCTGGACGGGACCCTTGCCATCTTTGATAAGCACTGCGCGCATCGACTCGGAAGTCATCGTGGCTAACGGTTACAGTAAGCTCTAAAGGGCAGAATGCTCTTGAGGAGAGAAAGGGACCAAGTTGCGGGCCTATTTACCATTACCAACCACTTCCAAATCTGTACCGAATCACATGATACGGGGGGCGTAGGGTGGCGTGGATTTGGTCTTCACTACCTGATGCTTGCATCTACGCATTCTGTCACGTTTGCGGCACGTATCCGCTCGCGATCCAAGTTTGTCACTCTCTCCGTTCACGTCTAAAGTCTCGAAATGACTGTGCACATTTTCGCGGTCTCGATTTCTCCTCAGCAGACGTGTAGATAGCAGAAGATTAACTCCGCCCCCCACTGCACCTCTAGAATGAATACTAGGGTGGGTCATTAATTCACATGATGAATCACATCCTTTGAGTCGTCCGCGAGCTGCCATTTTCTGGTCAGATATATTGGCTAAAATTCTGCTTGATCCCGTTATACGTACAGTGGCTGGACGGGATTGTCACTGAGATGAAGCATTAGTAACTTCTTCCTTCTTTATTTCCACTGATTCACTCATTTTAAAGGGCCGCGTTGTTGTCGACTTGGGTGTAATCAGGTTGCCGGCGGCCCGTGAGATTTGTGTTACCCCCCTAATCGCGGATCGAGCACTCGTCATTGTCTGTTGGCGCTCTGGATGTTCTCCTTCCTCCATTATCTTCGAATGCTAACCATCAATAGGATCCCTTTCGTCTTTTACAACTGGTTTCGTCAGTGATAATCCGTCGAATT
>KN832987.1:658579-691611 GCA_000827315.1 Piloderma croceum F 1598
TTGATTTGCTACAACCTACTTTTCCAGCTCCGTTATCACTCATGCATGTCCTTTACGCGGACAATATATTAAAGCCAGCCAAGGGAAATTCTACTGCAGCCACCGTCGGCTATGCATCATCTGGAACCCCAGGCAGCACAACGGCGCGAAAACAGACTGCTGCTAGTGGCCTGTAATCATGAGCTGTCCTACCTAAACAACGGGCGACAAATGAATGCTTAGCAAATCAGCCTTATTATCTGCTACCAAAGTTCTGTGAGCCATGATGATGATCCACAGCTCAGTGATAGCGACGATACCTCTGATGCTTTGGCTATGCAAAGATCCTTAGCAGACCAAAGTAACGGGCATTCGTGTGTTTGTAGGAAGCCAATTGTTTTCCTGTCATCAACCTTCCGTGTTTGTGATGCTGTCAGGTATGCAATCAGGCGGTCTAACAGAGGAAGCCAATTGTTCTCCTGTCATCAACCTTCCTGTTCGTATCCCTCACGACAACGCAAACAGCAGCTGTGCTTGATCGGAAATTGGCGATATGGGGGAGAACAAAGACATCACCAGCTTTTGATCATTCTGACAAGTCTGGACAATGCTGTGTGTTAGCAGTGTTGTGTTAACATGTACAGTGATGCTTGCCACGAACGGAACTCTCCGTCCAGCAAACGCCGGAAGTTAGTTTGAATGCCGGACATGGTGATGCCAAAAATGGCCAAAAAGTCATCATCAAATCAGCACGAGTCACCATGATTCTGAGCTGCTTCTCCAAAGAAGACTCGTGTCTGGACCATGGTGGAGAGTTGTGTACTGTAGTGGAGCGCAAAACCGTGACGATCGTCCAAATTTGTGTCAAATTGCAGTATTTGTCAATGCTGAGATGTCAATTTCTCTCCGGGTGCCTGCGAACTCGAATTAAGTTTGCCAGTTACGTAAATTAATGGCAAAACGTGCCATAGAAGTTCAGTAAACTCGTGTGTGGGGGTCCAAGAACATGTGGGCTATTACCGGTGGAGGCTGGTATAGATGGGAATATTAACGTCATTCGTATATTTTTGGTGGAGGCAGAAAGCCCAAATTTGTCGGGATGCGGTAGATGTCTTCTGTCTTGTTCCTTTTTCGGGACCCAGATATTCGAGAACCTGTGGAGATGGCGTTATCCGAGCACGAGTCTCCCTGATGAGCCCATGCGACTGTGAGTATTTCAACCCATCTGCAACATATGGAGCATACCCCCCAGCCGAGGATGCCGAGGACAGATATTGTCAGAGCTGCCCGGCCAGTCCAGCGGATACAATGCCGACAGTCTTGCGCAAGATTCCGGCCGATCATCCGGTCTTGGAGCTGTGGGTGTCACTTTGAGTTCGATTGAGTTGCTGTTACCCAGAATCCAGCTGGAAAACAGGCGGCATTGGCTGCTTACTGGGGCGAGCTGCTGTGATAACCTAGGTTGGCCTTGGAGCGTTTGGTATATGGGCGGCATTTGTACATACGTCAGGCAGCTATACAGACGCTGCATTATTCCATGATGTTCTGCGTGCCTGTGTCCCCGGACAGCGGGCAGAATGCTTGGGGAAGGGATTGTGATGGAAAGTGAAACGAATTACCGGATTAGGAGCGGATCTGGAGGAAAAGGCCGAGGTGGAGTCGGGGGGCTGGAGATTGTACGTCATAGTTGTTGACGGGGATAAGCCCCGAGCAATAACTCCAATTCCGTCGCCCGGCTCAGTAAGTGCACCTTGCTTTAGAAACCGTCCTCGTTCTCCCACCGTTCTTTTCCCCGTCGTCGATGTCCTCGACTTCAATGGACTTCTTCTCAAATGTAGGCAACTCAAATTCTGATCCTCCCCCGACAGAGACTCTCGATCCCTTCGCACAGGCCATCGCCAGCCGTTTTGGCTCGGGTTCCCTCCTCACAGCCCGTTTAATGCAAGAAAAAACCCCTCCTCGCGATACCTTTAGTCCTCCAGTTCGTAAGGGGTCCAGCCCCGTAATTATTCCTCCGCCGTCGACCCCAATGTCCAAGATGACTCTGGCTCCCCCACCGGGCCTAATGTCATTTACAGCCGTGTCTCCTGTGGGGCTGCGGGATATATTGAATGATCATAGTAATGTCCTCATTCTTGATATTCGTCCCCATGCTGCATTTACTGCAGCCCGTATTCCCCGTGCTCTTTCTTTGTGTGTCCCTTCGACGCTTTTGAAACGGCCTATGTTCTCTCTGGAAAAGCTCTCCGCGATGCTGCCTTCCACAGCCTCACGAGAGAGCTTCTGCACCTGGCGAACCGCCTCACGCATTATCGTATATGATGCAGACGCCGCTGCTATACCCGAGGGCTCGAACATCAATGGTTTGCTCAAGAAATTTAAAAAGGAAGGATTTACTGGCGATTTGGGATGGTTACAAGACGGTTTCCAGGCTGTATGGAGAACGCAACGAGACCTTATCACGTCTGACCTACCATCACCAGACACGGAGCCGGAAGATTGCGCAACGTCTCCCTTCATACCCGCTGCCTCTCCAGGAGTTTTGCGTACGCGTCAGCTCCCTATGTCTGCCTTCTCCCTATTTTCTACTACATCCGCATCATCTAAGCCTATTCCAACATTATCTCGTAATGGTACTACTACTGGACTGACTCTAGCCCCTTTTCGACCAGCCGCAAATCCCTTCTTTGATACAATTCGACAGAACACCGAATTAACTCAAGGCATAACGGAACGTATTCCACTCAAGCTTCCTCGCCGTGTTCGTCATCGGATATCTGATCTTCCATTCCGCTGGCTCCAAGACATCGCTCGTCGGTCAGTCACGCGCCCACGTACTGCTGCCGAGCTCGCTAGCTCTGATTTGTCATCCGAGGACGAGTCAGACGATGAAGTCAATGCTACTGACGTGGAAGAGGGAACCGAGGCCCTGGCTATGCAATTTTACAGAATTGAATTAGCGGAGCAGAGGAGACTTCTGGGTGTAATGGAACATCACTCGAAGGAGAGCGGTCCGACTGATTCTCAACCTCGTGCAGCCAATAAGGGGCCAGAACCTTTGGATTTCCCGTACAGTATCACAGCAGGTGTTGAGAAGGGTACTAAGAATCGGTAAGCATTGAAACCCGCACTTATTTTATAGTATATTGACTACCTGACGAAGATACCGTAACATCTGGCCATTTGAGCATGCTCGTGTACGCTTGCACCAACGTCATCGTTCCGACGGAGCAGGATCGCCAGAAGATGATTATGTGAATGCATCGTACGTGCAACCGCTAGGTACCTCCAGACGATACATCGCGACGCAGGGTCCGCTGCCAGAGACCTTTACCGATTTCTGGACGTGAGTGTTCACCTTGGTGATTTTCTTTTAACGAATACTTACTTTCGTTTCGTAGCCTATGCTGGGAGCAAAACGTTCATGTCATAGTCATGCTCACTCGCGAGATCGAGGGCGCGATGGTCAAGTGCGGGAATTACTGGTCTTCCTCTTCTTATGGCCCTCTCCGCCTCAAGCTCATTTCCACATCCGGAGCATCAACGTCGATGTCTGTCGAACGTGATGTTACTATGGATTTTCTCGCTCCTCCTAAGGAAACCAAGAAGACGTCTGCGACAACTATCAAGCGCGTTTTTGAGCTGACCAATACAAAATTCCGCGCTTCCAAGCCGAGGATCGTTACTCACTTCCAGTATCTCGAATGGCCGGATATGAATGTCCCTGATGACCCGCGTGACATATTGGGTCTTATCAAAGAAGTCGACGCAGCCGTCGCAGTTTCTGCCCCGTCAGCCGCTTGCGATGATGCGGACATGGGTAAACCTGTGCTTGATGGCACGTTGGATCGCATGACCGGTGTAGCTCGCCATGCGCTGGGCAAGAGGAGTCCGGTGCTTCTACATTGCTCGGCCGGGGTGGGAAGGACTGGAGGGTTCATCGCTGTGGATGCGCTGCTTGATGCAGTTCGGAGAGAGATGAGGAAGAAGTCTGCAGAAAGGGCAAAAGCGTCAAGTAGCGGCGAGAAGTCGAGCAAGGTGGATATGGGGGACGCAATGGATGTTGATTCTCCAATAATGGGGACTGTTCCTTTGCAGGTTGCTACACACCACAAAGCCAAGGATAAACATCGCGAGGAGCTTGCAGACGAGGGCTTCATCGTACATGTTCCTAATCCAAGTTGGGACGCGGACTCCCTCAATGCACCTCTAAGTCATCACAATCGCATGATTATAGATATGCAGGATGCGATGGAAGCAGACAACTCCTCGGACGACAGTCCCTCGCCCGATTCCGTGCCGCCGAATAGTTCGTGGATACAGATCAGGCCTGGACCTTCGACAAGGAGGTGGGCAGAAGCTGTTTCAGACCAGACGGGCGTGACTGGTGGGGGGATGCGGGACCCTAATACGAACTCAGGCTCGAACTCCAGCTCCAATTCTAGCTCATACCTGAACTTGCCCTTATCCCCAGCCATTGTTCCAATTGATGTACCAACTTCTGATTCTCGACGGAAACTGTCCCCTCCAACTACCGATTCCTCTTCGAGTGTTCCTTCCAGAAATAGTTCGGATTCACTCGGACTCAGTAGTCTGTCGGCTGACCAGCCGTCTTCATCAGTGGCTACTACAATGTCGGACAAATCGCGGGGGTCGCTCCGTCCTTCCCAAGAGCTACTCAAGCAAGTCAATGACAAGTCTCGTTTTGCCGAGAACCCCAAAGTTGTGCTGCCTTCCAAGCTGAAGTCCGCAGAGTTTGCTGAAGTCCTTAATACCAAGAGCACCACTTCATCCAGCATAGTCAACCAATCTCGTCCTGAGCATCATTTCTCTCAATCTCCTGAGCTTATGGCGCGATCTAGAGCATGGGCCACAACCGGGTCTACTACTGACCGCTCGAAGGATTCAAGCTCGAGGACAACACACGAATCCGTACAGCCCCCGCCATCAACCCTGTCTTCAGCCAGTCGCTCGGCATCCTTTTGGAAACCTATTACCCAACGCCGAAGCTCACGATCCGAGTCGTCTGGTTATCCGTCAGGTGTAGAGTTTGGCTCCCCCTCTTTTTCGGACTCATCTCCCATCTCTCTCGCGGACGGGCCTTATGGAAGTGCACCTGTGAAGAAATCTGTTACGGCCAAGTCACACTTGGCCGAAACCTTCTCTTCGGACGAGAACGTCTCTTCTTCAGACGATGTTCGGGCCGCCATCGTTGACTACAAACAGCCTCGTCCATTGCATGCAGATTGCTCGCCCACAGCATTATCGACATATGAGGAGCCGGTGTGGCAAGTCATCCACGACATGAGGGAGCAGAGGATGAGTCTGTGTCAGAGTTTGAGGCAGTATGTATTTGTGCATGCTGCTCTTATCGAAGGGGCTTTAATGATTGTGGATGAGGAACGAGGTGTGTCAGAGAAAGGGAGCATTCTCGGATCGGGCTCGAGCACAATTAGTGCTGGCACCAGGCCCAGTCCTGGAACCAGCACCAACGCTGGCTCGCAGAGCAATCTGACTCCTTCTGTTGGCAAACGTGGGGCCAGCCCTACCGAACTTCTCAAGAAGGATAAGAAAGGCCAGCTGTCACTGGCGAAGAGGCCCAGCATGAAGCGCAAGCAGAGCAACGCCGAAGGACATGAGGTAACTTTCAATGTCACTGCAACAGAATCGTTACCAGCGGGTTCAGGAGCCGTTACTTTGCGGTAGCATTGGGCCACTCTCACACGAATTCTATATGTTCTTACCCTAGTCCTATTTATCTCCCACAGGATCCAGCTTGTATCCTTTGTGAAACTCCACTGCATTTTTACTCTTGCATTCCCCTCAACATGGACCTGTACTCTACATTTCGCATACTGCAAATTCCTATCTATATTTCACAAACTATGACTGTATCGCTGCACATTATTAATCATTATATATCCATCAGTTGCATTTTTGTCAGAACGTGTGGTTGAGCCGCCTGTATTCTGGGTTTGTCGATACCCAAAGACCAAGGTTGCGTTAATCCTGTATAATATACGCAAAATTTCTGCGACAACCATAAAACAATTGACATCGTCACAGGCGAAGTAAAATACATGTACTACGTGGCAAATTTATCAGAGTGAGTGAAAGATGCGATGGATACATTGACTAAGAAATTGTATTACATATTATGCTATTTCAACCTCCACAACCAAGGCAAATAGAACGAATATTGTCAATGAAAATGGCAGATGTATACATGTGAAAATGCAGAAGGCTCAAGAAACTTTTGCGTACCGTTTGGCACAACAGCTCCGAACAGGAACAGTGGAAGGCGAGGACATCGATTGTTCGTGGGTGGGCGAGGGTGACGGAGCAATGGCCTGCAGTGATGGTTGCATATTGGAATTTCTAAGTCCATGCTCTTGACATCGCCCATCGCACGACTTGCCGCAACCACAACCGTCCTCAGGGCACGCGCAGCGCCCTCCACAACATTCGAGTTTAGGGACTTTAACTAGGCCAAAGGCCGCGTCTCTTTCTTCTACATTGAATGTCCCCGCATTTTGTTTTGCAGTGGGGCTGGAATCGCTGGGATTGGGAGAGAACAAGTTTGCCGGGTAAACCTGGACATTCATTGGGTCTATCTCGATGCCAGTATAGCGGTTTCGATTGCGTGGTGGTAAAGGCAAGGCAGCAGCACGTTCTAAGAATTGGTTGACAATGCTCTTACTCGATCCGCCAGTAAGCTGAGTGGTCGCGGGTAATCCGATACCGGCCTGCCAGTCCACACAAGTCCCGCATCCATCTGCACAGTCTGCCCTAATTTTGGATGCGTGTTCTTCTCCACGATGTTCTACACAGCCTGGACATGCACAGAACAGCCCGCAGGTACATCCCGAGCCCGCCAGAGATGTCATAATACTAATAGGTGGAATACTCGGGAAGTCAGGAACTGATGCTGAAGATGGCGAAGAAAGATGAATCGGGGGTAAAGATGGCCCGAAAACGAAATTTTTGGGTTGGTGATTGGCTGGTGAATACTTGTGTCGCTTGTGCGCCGAATTAGGTGGTGTGGACGGGGGAGATGATTGTCGCTTCGATTTAGGCATTGATGGATTCCTTGGTGTCAGAGTGGTCATAGAAGTAGCAACATCCCGAGATGGATAGCCCAGAGATTGTTGCCCACCCCGACCACCTCGACACAAAGCCGCTGCATTAGCGAGAGCCGCTAGTCCATCCCGGGGAGTTGCATCAACATAAACAGATGATGAGTTCAAACGACCATGTACATGCGGCTCTGTCCGACACCGGCATTTCTGAATACTCTTGCATGTGCAAGGGTTCAACAAAGAATCGACTAGAATTGATAGGGATCAATTAGTTTATGTCTTGCAGAACATTAGGTTAAGGTCTTTACTGACGTCTTTGCTTAGAGCTGCTAGAAACTGTGCCACCGTCATAACTCGATAAAACATCTGAGATACCGTTAGGTAAAGAAGGCGTTGTGGGAACAAATCTACCCGCTGCAAGGACCGAGCCATCAGGTAAAAGCATGTGCATCTCAAGTCTTAGCGTGCGTACTTTTCTTGCGAGGAAAAGATGAGAGCCGTGCAGAACTTGACTCGGGATCAAGACAGTCTGTCGAATTGCAAAGACATTTGGAATGGACTCGCTTCGACTGACGCAATTTTCGGCACTTCTCGCACTGTGAGACTGGACGTCCTTTCTTCTTGATTTCAAAGAGAGGACGGTCAGAATGCTTGCATGAGGATGACCTATGACCTTTGATGCACGACTCGCTGGAGGTCAAAGGTTGAGCATTGCTCTACATGGCACTGCGGACGTACGCACCAGGCGAACTTCAGGTCGTTGATGAAGACCTAGGCAGTGAGCTATAAGCATTAGCTAACATTCAAAACATAATAGATAATTCACCATCTCAACACACAATCCGAGGGGAAAGGCAGATGCTATGCTGCGACTTTTGAACGTTCAGACAGCATGCAGAGACGATGACAAGAGCTGTTAGGATAGGTCCTGAGCTGTCCTAAGGTTATAAGGTACATGTTCCCACAGTAGATCAAAACCCATTTTTAGAACTCCGCGACAGCGGAACTCAACTGGAACTCGTCGGAACGCTGACAGACGCTGACTTGTAAGTGCTCCGAATTAAATTGCTATCAAGCGATACTAGCTTGTCTGGTTCAGGTCACGACTTTGGGTCTGACGGTCATGACCTGTACAGTACTTCATAAGTTCATACAGGGATCCCGCGACACTGCCGCGATCGACAGCCAATGGCGATACGTGCTCATAGCTCAAAACGCGGTGGCACTGAGCTCAAGGAAAATTGCCCACTGATACATATTGGCATCGTGCCGTGGTCCGTAATGGCAACGCGCCTCCCTGCAGTCTTCCAAGATTCCTAACATCGCATGGGCACGTTCTTTATGTACTTTAGTGGTTACCACCTTGTCGGATAAGTAAGAGTGATCGACTGTCATCACTCGGAACATATGGGATGCCTAGGGGAGGCTACCTTGCCGGACCTTTGAAATCAAGTCTTTTTGGAAGTGTTGGGTTTTCTAATTTTTCTTCCATTTTTGCCACATCTGACATGTCGCCTTCCCATACAGTCTTTGCAGATCCTCGGCACAAAAATACGACGACCTGTCTACTCTAGTTTTGGAGGAGTCTTGTGACTTTCGCCTGTACAGACGATAAGCCAGGACTTTCTTCTCCCACCGATCGAATTCATAATTCCATATACCGGACCGGACGACGCCGTGATCTTGACATTCCGATATTTGACATGCACGAAAGAGCACTTTGCAGCATGAGATAGGATCGGGGGACCCTGCCGAAGCTGATAGCTTCATTCCACCACAGCTCGTTCAAATAAGAATTATATCACCTGTCAAATAATTTTCTTAAATCAAGCAACGTTGTATTTTTCCATCGTTGGCTCTCCCGGCGCGTACTACGTATTGATGCGATTTGCTGCTGCAAAGCGGTGCTCGTCTTGTAGATCTAGCGTTTTGTTTAGCATTCCGGCACCGCGATTGAATCACGTGAACCAAATCAAAGCTCGGAGGTTTTCGGAGCAAGGTTAAAATGGCGATCGCTGATTGGCTGCTTGCTCGCTGACATCAACTACCATTTTGAGTGACTACACCTCGTCGTCGTCGTCCACGACCAGCATGCACCGTCTACAGCATGTTACACGGCTGCCTTTCCTGTATCCATGCTCGATGTCTCTCTCAGCCCCCACTCACAGACGGGCAATGATGTCTGCTCTGTCACATTCGCATGACCTACATCCAAGCACTCCAAAGAAACAGTCGACCTCGACAGACCTGCCAGATTCACCCCCCATTGTCGTCCCGGCTACCAATTCATTATCTTCTGATGCTGCCTCACCTCAGACTGTTGCACGGCCGCCTCCGGCCCCAAAGGCTGAGAAGCCTCGACCCCAGTTGAAGGCTACAAAAGCCGCAATCACAGTCGTACGTTATCCACAAATCTAGATCAACCATTGCTGGCATCTGATGCCCCTTTTAGACACCAGAAGCAGTCCTACGTCTTAAGGCTCTGCTTACAAGTCCCACACCTCAACTCATCCGAATTGGTGTGCGCAACAAGGGCTGTGCTGGGTTATCATACCACTTAGATTATGTCGAGAACCCGGGGAAGTTCGACGAGGTTGTGGAGCAAGACGGAGTGAAAGTATTAATTGATAGCAAGGCTCTTTTTTCTATTATCGGGAGTGAAATGGATTGGAAGGAGGATTCGTTAAGGTCAGTTTACATCTATTTTCTTCCTGGCCAAATTAACCCAACCGAACTTGTGTAGTTCAAAATTCGTCTTCAAGAATCCTAATATCAAGGACGCTTGCGGATGCGGAGAGTCTTTTACTGTCGGATCATAAGTTTGCGCAGTCACCCTTTACCCTCATCACGTCACACCGCCTGCACAAACCATACAATAGCTGTACTTGCACGCCACCTCAAGTGTATCCATAATATACAGGCACTACCGGAATAGATTTTGTCAACTCCCTTGTTATATTTTATGATAATACATGTTTGATTTCGAACACTTCACAGCCAGTCAATTAATATGCGCACTTTCCAACTATCCTTCGTTGTGTTCATCACGACCGTGCCATGGCAGAGAGCTTCTTCCACCGTGGCTTAGGTTTCTCCGCCTCCGAGGGAGGTGCCTCAGGGGAAGATTCAGGTGGAGTGATTGGGATAATCGGAGATGGTGTATACGTTATACGCTGTAGACACAAGGCGACAACCGTCAGCAACAGTGCTTCAGGATAAGACAAGTTTCAGACTCACCGGCGGAACATTCCGAGACTGTCCTTGTAGAAGATGCGAATAGTAATCCGTTAGGAATGGTTTTGTCTACAAACGAACAAAAACGAACAAAAAAAATGAGACAACTGTAATTCATATACTATAAATTCATCTCACCCTGTAGATATAAATCTCAAACTGATCTGCCAACCCATTCCATCCGCGAATGAGGTCAAACGTACGCCCGGTCCTGTCCAAGGTGACACCGGAAAAGGTGTCCTTCAAGCCATCCAAGCCGGCCTTCATACGGGCCCACCAGTCCACGCATCGCTCGAAATGTTCGACAAAAGACGAGACATCCGGGACAATACGCACCAATTGGTCTGCAGCATTTGCGAACGACAAGTGCTTGACTGCGGGCTTGGTGGCTGTATAATCAAGGAGTTAAATAACAAACTGAATATTGCTCAGTGAAGTAATATTGTGCTTACGATCATCCCAGTTTGAGGCGCGATAAAGATCAGGATCTATGATGGCGTCTTCATCGTCGCTATCTGGGGCAGCACCCCAACCATCGCATCCCCACGTTTGGGCGCTTCTCCAGTGATTCGACTGGGAAGCCCTGGCCGGCAGTCCAGCCACACTTTTCGGAAATGTGACGAAACAAGTGTTGACCCCATTGAAAGGGATATCATCCTCCAGATCTGGGGCAACGGGTTTTTCGATCATCGACTCTACTCCCAACCTGATGTCCTTTGATATCTGTATAGGCAACAAAACGTATTAGGATCTTTGCTCGACATGAGGTACAATACCGCTAATATTACCTTAGACAACGCATCACGTACACCTTTTAGCTGATCACGCGTTTTGATCGAGCGCCTATGAGCTTTCTCGGCACCTTTGATCAAGTTCGAAACAAGTTCATTCAAAGGCACCTCTGGAAAGTCATGCTTGTTGACGACAGCCGTACAGAAGTCGACGACTTCACCAGCAAAGGTCTGTCCTCGCTGGGCATTCGCCACCGTCTTACTGAGCGCGATATAGTATTTGTCACCTTCCACGAGTATGTTCTCAATTATCGCCTTTACAAGACGATGGTCAAAGCTGGCATTTCCATACGTAAGAACTCAAGCCACCCGAATAACAAACATAAAACATACCATCCCGTTGCGTGGTGCCAAAGCCTGAGAGTCGCAAACGATTTGCGAGCAGACTCTGATAGACCTTTGAGGTCAATCTGTTCACTAGTGCTGTCAGGGTTCGCGATGAACTGTAAAGGGTCGCGACCTTTCTCATTGACAACAATAGTTTCGAAACTGGAATTGCGAGATAGCGACATGGTTCTGTGATAAGGAGATCCGACCGGATAGGAGGCGGGTTATTGATGATTTATAGGTAGATGTGGGCGCTAAATGCGGCATGGGCGGTTGAGTCAACGGCAAGGTGAGAAGCAAACAGACTGCCATTTATACCGGCCCGGAGTGTATGTGGAACGTGTTTGCTATACATTTGCTCGCCTTTAGTGAGATTCCGAAAGATGAAAGCAAGAACATCTATGTAGCATCAGTATTCTGTTTTGGAAGGCGGACCAATGGGCGCTTATCACCATTTCGAACTCATGACACGCGACAGATAGCCTTCCGAATCCGTACATGTACATATTCGATCCTAATCTAATATACATTTGGCAATGGGTGCTCGAGTCATATGAGAGATTTGCCAGCCACTTCACGCCATACACGAGAGCCTCTTCCATAGCGGCTGCGGTTTTTCCTCCTGCTTCATCACGACATCTGAGACCGGAGGCAACGCGGTAGCAACAATAGTTGGAGAGGGTGTGGAGGGCGGGGAGTGCACGTAGGGCCTTCGCTAGATGGAAGACACAGTAGGAATCAGCGACGATGATTTAAACAATAGACACATTGCCACTCACAGGCGAATATGACCTTGACCTGGACCTTCGCTGATGAATGCACGAATTTAAAAATATTCAGAAATACAAGATGATATAGCTTTACTCACTCGATAAGGACGGGGTGGGGGAGTGAAGGGAATTGGGGTAGGGTACGAGTCAAGGTAAGGCTGCCCATAATTTCCCGCATTATATGGTATTTGAGTTGAGAGGTAGTCTTTCACGACCGGACTTGTCTATAAAGGAGGTGAGGGACTTGAGATTGTGTTCTGTTAGACGGGTAGCCGTCTCACCTTGTGAACATACAGCGCAAACTGATCTGCAACACCCTCCCATCCCTCAGTCACATTATCCAACACCTTAAAGGATTGGGGCCAAGATTGGGGCCCACCCTGGGCAACCTTCTGAAGCGTATCCCTCAGTGTTTCCATGCCATCTTTCATCTTACTCCACCATTCGGCACATCGACCAATCTGCTCGGTGAACAGCCAGATATCTGCGGCAATGGCGTTGAGTTGAGTGATGACATTCTGGAATGTTAGATAGTTGTAGGGGATATCTGCGTAATCATAGTTGTCAGTTTGGCGTCCAGAGTAACATTACATATTTTTACTGACAACCGGGGGAAACCATTGGGGCTCTCCAAATGTCCGTTTCTTCCTCATTCGTGGTCATCGGAGTCGCGATCGTGAGGAAGCAAGTGTTGAGCCCATTGAAAGCAGGATATGCATATGCGGTCCCTTCGTTTCTGTTTTTGGTCTCATCTTGAATCTTGGTAACTTGCGACGGGATGTCCTCGGATATCTGATCGAAGGTGTAAAACCGCGAGTCGGATAATCGTACAAATAAAACCTACTTGTGACAATCCATGGCGAACGCATATGAGTTGCCCGTGTGCCTGGATAGAGCGACCATAACCTTTCTCTGCAGTTGTGATTAGCTTTGAAAGGGGTTCGTCGAGCCGTTCAGGAGATTCATTTTTTTCAGAAAGTGCACTGCAGAGGGCTGCAACATCGTCGGCAAACGGGCGGCCTATCTGAGCAACTGCCAAAGTAGTTTTGATGGCAGTGTGACATTCGTCGAAACGCTCAACGACCTTGCTGATGTTCAATAAAGTGGCAGGGTCATAGAAGCTGAATGAATAAATGACACGCTTGAGACAGCGCATAATAGATAACATATGTAGTTACACACCAAGCAGTCGCGTGCTGCCAGGGTTTGAGAGCCGAGAACGACTTGCGGGCAGAATCAGAGAGACCTTTGAGGTCTAGATCCTTCCTGACGCGGCTAGGGTCTGAGAGGAACTGCAAAGGGTCATCGCGAGCGACGACGGTGTCAAAACTGGGAGAGATAGACATGGTTCAATGACAAGGGGGTTTGGGGGGATCCAGGACAGACTTCTGGATATATATCGGCGGCCAAGGATATATAGTATATACAGCATCGGAGCTTAGCGCTTATTGGCGGTAACTGGTCGGGTTGTTATCATGATGTACAATCGAGGCTATGTTGCACGTGCTATCAGATTAGATTGTGACTCCGAAGAGTTCCACCGAGTCATTATGACTAGAGACTTCGAGCTTAGGCCGAAACCAAATAAGTTGGCTTGATATTATGGTGCAATACGGCGTTCCAGGGTCGTCAAGTGGGTGAGGGGGTATGCGACCATCTTGCAAGCTAAGATTGGAATTGACATCGTAGCGCTAACTTCTGACACTGCCCGTGCTTCGAGGCTCAGATTGGACCGCACTCGGCACCGCCGTACTAGATCTTCATTCCTATCAACGCCACTTTTATCCACAATACAATATTAGCACACAATCTTACTACTTTCAATTAATGCTTGATTTGATCCTCCGGGGACTGACAAGCGTCGTGACTTGGAAATTTGAAAAACAAGACCACCGATTGGCAGTGTCTGTACAAATTATTGTCCTGCTTCATTGGTACAAGTGGTACGAGAACCCGTTACATCTCACAATTGCGGCTGGATGATAGAACAAAGAAACTTGTGTCCTGAAAGCCGAATCTCGTCCGTGTGTTATATCTTACTCAAATATGCTGAAACTGGTACACTGCGAAACTGAACCCGAGCCCTGAGACTAGGTGTCTTGTACATAGTTTCCTGACGATTAGCCACACCCATTCAGTATTAAAGGTGAGCGAAAAGATATCAAACAAGGACATACCAGGAAACACGCCTTGCTGTCCATTCAACTTCCCAGTCCACCAATCCTCGGCACTCCCTGTCTTTTCAACAATCTCTATCCGATCCCCAGTTTTGAACGACAAATCACCATCGGCCTGAGCTTCGAAGTCATACAACGCAACTACATAGTGCACAGCCGGCTCTGCTGGCTTCGGTTTGGGTTTCAAAGGGGGCGGTGGAGGTGGAGCCCGTTTTGTGGCCGCAGCAGCACCACTACCATGGGAGGGAGTGTATGGGGGAGGCGGGGCGTGGGATGCCCCAAGTGAAGGCGGGGGAGGGGGAGGTTTCTTTGAGAATGCGGAAGAGACAGAATTAGACGACGAGCTGGTTGCTGTGGAAGTTGAACGACCCAGCCCTGCACCTCCTACGCTACGGTTGGCTTGGACCAATTTAGCTATGAAAGGCGCGGATTATCAGCTTCAAAGCCTTATTCCATATTTATAAAGTGCAATCGTACAGGTAGATATGATCCTTTTTGTGATTGCCAAACTTTCGATAGTGTTCCATGCATCGGTACGCTTTGCCTCGTAATCTGCTACGATTTGTGCACCGGGAACGTTTGTCGTATCATATATACCGTCTGCGAATTTAGTCATATGTTCGAGCAAGACGTAATAAATGTTCAATCTATGATTTCATTTCATTATCAGTGAAAATGTTCCTGCTGAATCCGACAGACTTGGAAATGGGAAGAATGGGACGACACGCACTGCATGTAGAAGAACGAATGGAACAACGGGTCGATGAACTTTGTAGCAAGAACCATGAAGCGCGGGAGATCTGTCTTGAGCGCATTGTTGATATAATCGTATTCGTTGGTAGCGATTTCAAAGTCTTGCTCGAGCTGAGGAAAACATGAAAGATTTAAAAGGCGGAGAATGAACGAATGTATAAATAAATATCGCAATAGAAAGTTGGACGAACACACTTTGAAAAGGTTCTTCTCGTCGTTCAGGGATTTTTCCTTCTTGTCACGGAGTTTGGTCAGGGAGTTATTAAACCGATCGTAATCCACCAACTATACCAAACAATTGTGAACCAATCTTTTACTAATACATCTGAAAATATGGTAGCGTACCTTGTGTTCCCTCTTTGTAATACTCTTCCTAATCAACTTTAACACGGCCTGGAACTCCTTTGTTGGCCCACTGATCCGGCTCTCGATTAGCTCGAGCTCAGGGCCGATCGTAGAGCGCAGTTCGTCCATAGTGGATTGAAATGCATCCACGGAGCGGACTGTGAGAGCTGCCTCTGGATGTTTTCCAATTAGGTCATATTCGCCTGCAATTGGATTGAATAGGGTCGAGAAATGAGTGGCGAAGCCGGTGCCAGAGGTGAATAGGGCTGTATGATATCATCGACATGAGAATTAAGCGGCATTGAATGTGCAGGTAGAAGGGGTGAGAACGTACAGATGACAGCCTCGGTAAATGCTTTCGTATCCTTAAGCAATTTATCCGTCATTTGCTCCATGATCCCGAAATGACGGCAATAATCATCGAATTCGGGGTCGGCGGATCCTAGCACATAATAACCTCAGTATGGCCATGTGATTGCAATTGGTTGGCAGGAAGGTGGATAATCTGACTCACGTTTGGACATGCCGACCTTGCTGCTGATCATGGTCGGCGCCCTGGCAGTGAAAGGGACATGTTCAGATATTCATCTGTGACAGAGGACAACAATTCTGCTCACCGTTTAATAAACTTTCCGGCACCCTTCATCTTGACTATGAAATTGAACTCGAGAAAGGCAGCGGGCGGGGAGGTCGAGGAGAGGGTGAGATCTGAGGCTGTGCATACCTCCACTCTATCGCAAGATTTATGTCAGCGGCCCGATCTGACTTGCTTTCTACCACCACAATCCAATTCACCTGCACATTTTAGTATGTCAAAGATCAACCAGCCATCAAACCAGATCAAGTGATAATAGTCGGCATCATTGTTCTGAGCTTCTAACGACGTCCCGGACACAGACTTACAAATGTATCGATTGTGCGTTTGAAGAAAGGTGGCAAACGATTCGAGGTCGGGATTTACAGTTATATAATCCAATTAGATCTGATTGCATCCTTGTGGTAGATTGCATGCTACAAAAACAAAGTGCAGGAGTGGCGCAATGGAGTGTGAGCATCCTGTATAATCAAACGTCGACATTGCTAACTGAAGCACCACTGGGCAGTGAGACGCACTTGGACGATGTGCTGCAGATCAGCAATGTCTTTGTGAACGTATCTAAAGGCGAAGTGGCAAAACACGGCGACCTCCAAAAAGCCTTTGGCAAAGCATCAGTCGATGATATTGTCAAAGAGGTCCGTTCTTGCGGCCTCTCGACTACCGATCCTACTGACATTTGCGCATTGTTATCAGATCCTTACCAAGGGCGAGGTCCAAGTAGGCGAGAAAGAGCGAGAACACGATCTCTCCTCGCTCCGTAAGGAAATTGCCACGCTCGTAGCAGAGAAATGTGTCGACCCAGCTACACAAAAACCATATCCCGTAGGGATGATCGAAAAGGCCATGACCGAGGCGGGTTATAGTGTCAAGCAAGGAAAGAATGCCAAGAGTCAGGTAGCAGAATGCATCAAACTCTTACAATCTGACTCCAACCTCCCCATTCAACGTGCACGGATGCGTATTCGCGTGACGGTGCCCAGCGCTGATGAGCAAAGGCTACGAGAGAAGCTTGTAGGTGGTGCGGAGAAGGTCGAGAAGGATGATGTGAAGGCGGAGGACTGGGAGATCGTAAGAGCCTTCCATTATTTTACTGATTGAAAATCGGTTGATTGTCCTTGGTAGATCATGCTAATTGAGCCGAGTCAGTTCAGGGTCATCAACGAGCTTTTACAGAAGGAATGTAAAGGAAAGAGCAGGATCGAGACCCTGCTGTTCGCTGCTACTGCTGACAACAAGTAGTTACGCGTGCCCCTTCTTCGCGGATCTTATATCTATACTTGTATTCTCGCCCTGTATCAGTTGAGATTGTCCCCTTGCGTCTTAGCAGAAAATCATCGGTACCACACAGGCCCATGATCAACGTTCCTTCTTACTTACTACTTTAGGACTATTTTGTTCCCGAAAAGTAGCTGATGGGTTCGATTTCGACTAGTGCGCACATGGATAATTATGACTCGAGATCAACGGTCTCATGAATACATAAACTTATCGTAAAGTATTCACGCTTTACCAGCACTTCTACTTCCGGAGACATTTCGCACCTCGTAGAGCATATACAATCAATGTCTTTGAACCCACATTCTTATTCCGACGCCTCCCACCTCATCGAGCCATCTACACTCGATGTGCACGCCCCAGACCACCTAAATCGCAAAGGACCCAAGCACGGCATCCAACTTTCCCAGAAAGACGCATCCACAATCCTCTCGCGCTTCGCTCCAGGCGCCACCCTCTCTGCATACAAAGTATCTACAAGGGGGTACAATAATCGATTGTACCACCTCATCGCCAAGCTAGCGGTGGGAGCAACAGACAAGGAGGTAGAGACAGAGGAAGAATATATAATCAAAGTCTGCGGCCGATACTGGCACCGCACCAAGACAGAAACAGAAGTAGTGGGCATTTGGATCGCCAACACCCATGCCCACCTTCCCACTCCCATGATCCGCGAATGGGACGCGGACGGGACAGAGTTCGGAGTGGAATATACAGTTATGCCTAAGCTCCCTGGTACTCCGCTTAATTTGATCTGGGACGAGCTTGGGAAGGAAGGGAAGTTGGGTGTAGTGAAGCAGCTTGCCGGGATGGTCGTAAAGTTTAAGACGAAGATACCCGATGATGTGCTACCCCAGGGAAAGATTGGGAATTGGGTGGCGGTGGCTGTGTGTAAGGAGGGGAAAGCGAAGAGGCTTACAGGATTTGATGTTGGGCCTACATTGGATGGGGACGGGCCTTGGAGGACGTACAAGTCTTATTTACACACGCAGCTCGAGAAACAGCTAGCGATTGCGCGTAGGCAATCCGTCTTGGTAGGGATGAGTTGTGTGTGGCCGAGGGTGGAGAAGCTCCTGGAAAGGCTGGACGAGGACGAGACGATCGTGGATGATACGCACTTCGTGTTTACCCATGGCGACCTAGACGCTCAGAACGTACTCGTCCAGCAAAACATGCACGACGCCTCGCGAGACGTTCCTACAATCACAGCAATCCTTGACTGGGAATGGTCTGGGATGTTCCCAGCAGAAGAAGAATATTTCGCGTCGTACGGGTTTCTAGAAGAAGATACCGCGCTGTTCTACGACTTGCTTGAGGAAGGGGGCGTACAGACCCCGCGTACGATCCCGCATTATGGGCAGAGGAAGCTGTTGTATGATATCAAGGAAAACATCGCACCGTGGTTTTTGACAGATCATTCGGAGCCTGGGGATGAGGAGGTGAAGAAGCAGGTGGAGAGTGCGAAGGAGACTGTTAAGAGCAGTTTGGAGAAGTTGGGGTATTGAGCGCTTCGCAGCCTATTCCGAGTCAAGTTTTTATGGCTTGGAATAGGCTGGAGGGGGGGATGATTAATCGATTAATCGATTGATGATATCCACCCAGTGCATATATATATACTTAGAGTAAATGCGCTCCAAAAAACAATTAGAAAATTAACATATATCCAAATTACATCCCCGAACGCCCGTCATATCACATAACCCACTCATCATGATACCCATTCGCATCTCTCAACACAAGCGGCCTAACGATTTTATTCCAATTATCGTCCCATGAGTTCCACTCCCAATGGTCTCCTTCGCCCGGTATGTTCGTATCGGTAGTGATACTGGGATCAACGGTGGGGAAAGGTGTAGACGAGGGACGAGACATTTCGAGGAGGGATGTGCGGAAGTTTGCGAGCGCCCCGTGTGGGGATGGGAAAGAGGTGAGGAGTCTCTCGATCTGCTGGGATAGTTCGGCCGGGGATGTGAACACCAGTCCGTTTGTGCCGTCTTTGACTAGTTCATTGAGGCTTTTGGTTTTTTTTTTTTGAATCAGGGGGGTTGCGCCAAGTGGGAATGGGGGGGGGGACGTACCATGCGAACTTGAGTGCGCAGACTGGGAGCCCGCAGCCGAACATGTCGACTATTTTCATTGGGAGATCTAGAGCTGATGAACTTGAGTGAAGACATATACCTAGGTCTGCTGAGCCTGTGTGGAAGTTTGGGGGAATCAGCGTCCTATGCTCCAGTGACGAATTAGATGTCAACGGCCAACCTAACAGAACAGGATAATCCTCCGCTTCCAACCAAAGACTGATACACCTCACCCACTCCCACCTATCCTCATTCTCCCCATCCCCACTCTGCAACATCTCCACCTCACGCATATACCGTTCCTTCAACGGTCCTTTCCCAGTAACGACCATCAACACCTTCGGTAACACCCTCTTCCTCCCCTCTCCATCCCCTACACGATGACGGTTAATCACCCGTGCACGCATCTCGTATAATTTCAGTGCTTGTATGAGGAGGGAGAAATCTTCGTCTGGGGTCCAGGAGGTGCTGGTTATGAGAAGGGCGGGGCGGTCTGGGCGGGGGGTGGCGGGGTTTATTGTTTGGGGGGAGGAGAGGGTTTGGGAGGTTGAGGGGATGGGGCGGAGGGGGTTTTGGGAACGGGGTGTGGGGGAGGAGGCGCTTGTGGTTGTGGTGGTGAAGGGTGTGGAGTAGGGAAGAGTGTATGAGGGGAAGAAAGTATGTAAGGAGGAGAGGGTGGGGTTTTTTTGGAGGCGGAGGAAGAGCTGTGTAAGAAGGGTGGAAGGTTGTGAGATTTATGAATTTATTTTTTGGGATGAGGATTGATAGCGTACATCATGCATTTCCGGGGGCTCGGTAGGGCGGAAATGGGATGGGGGTCTGTCGTGTAAGACTGCTTTGTGTCCTCTGATGTGATGGAAGTGTATCGTCAGAATGAGAGGAGTGTTGTAGTGATAGTTCAGACGTACTGTAAGTCCCATTCTTTGATGAGATGATCGTGCATCGCGTTCGTCACGAATAGATGTGCGTATGCCGATCGGCCGAATGTAGCTTCGAACCTAGATAGTCCGCACTCCAAGTTAACGAGGAGATGAAGAGGGAGAGTGTGAGGACAGACCATTTTGAAATTCGTACGAGGAGATGGTCTGGCCCCAGTTTTAGGGCAAGAATGCTGTACCCAAGATTATGCCAGTCTATTATAATTTTACTCCCTCGTAACCATCCAACGAGCCATACAAGTGCGAGTGTGGGTATGCTAGGGGGGTTCTTCGTTCGTTGAGCATGGAATTCCACGACTCAATAAATATTATTATAGGCGCGCACCTGGACGAGAATGAATTCTGGAGGTTGGGGTATGCGGATGAGGAGGGCTGAGAGGACAGAGATTATTTGGAGTGTTATTTTTATGGGTGCTGAGAGGAGGAAGGGGAGGTGTGTTAGTGGTTTTGGGGGTGAGGAGAGGTAGAGGAAGTGGATATGGGGGAGGGAGAGGAGAGATGGGATTGGTTTCGAGCCTTGGGTGATTATATACTTAGCATAGGGTGGTATGAGTGGGATTGATAGACGGACCTGGATAGCCTACGAGGAAAGTCTCATAGTCGTTCTTTGCGAAGCTCTCGGCGTGGTACATCATACGCGGGCTGCGACCTATGTCGCCGAGGACGAGGATGGCGACTGAGCGGAGGACAGGAGACTTGTGTGGGGTGGGAGGGCTGAGGAGATGGGATGTGACGTAGATGAAGATTGCTATTGCGATGAGCTGCACGATCGTTTTGTCTTCCATCCTCGTCGTCGTCGCTGCCAGCGAGCAGTGGTATCACGTGTTGTGACATCAATTGGGATTTTTGAGTTTGCCATTTCCACCCGCAACCACCATGTCCTCCGCAATGGCTTCGTCTGCTGTCAAACGCATGGCTAGGGTACCGTCGCACTCTCATAGGGCCCTGTACTCGTCTGTATGGTCTTGGTCGAGGGGTATTTCCTCTACTTGTGCTCGCTTGGGTTTACACAGAGGTCCGACGCTGGCTACCGCCTCTTTCATTCGGGCACAACCACGGCCTTCACGTATAGGTCCTTCGCAAAGTATGTACATATAACACACTAAACCTCTCCACCTACTAACAATCCAACGCAGCCCGATCAATGTTCATCCAAACCGAAACCACACCAAACGACGACTCCCTCAAATTCATCCCGGGTGTCCCAGTAATGGGCGAAGGCACTGCTGAATTCCTCGACACCCGCTCCTCCCTCTCCTCCCCGCTCGCTATACGCCTCATGGGTGTTGAAGGCGTCAAAGCCATCTTCTACGGCCCGGACTTCGTCACCGTCTCCAAAGACAGCGAAAACCCATGGGCAGTCATAAAACCCGAGGTATATTCCATCCTTATGGAGTTCTTCTCTTCGGGCCAGGCACTATTCCGCTCTGCCGAAGATAAAGAGAATGCGGGGCCGCAGGATACAAAAATACTTGATACCGATTCAGAGACGGTTGCGATGATTAAAGAGTTGCTGGAGACGCGGGTTAGGCCTGCTATTATGGAGGATGGGGGGGATATTGAGTATCGGGGATTTGAAGGGGATATTGTGAAGGTCAAGTTGAAGGGGAGCTGTAGGGGGTGTGATTCAAGTACCGTCACGCTGAAGACGGGTATTGAGAGGATGTTGATGCATTATATTCCCGAGGTGAAAGGTGTTGAGCAGGTGAGGATTTGCTCCTGGCGTGGCTGTTATTATTTATTTGGATGCTAATTTGAATTTAAGGTTCTTGACCAGGAAGAAGAAATCGCGTTGGACGAGTTTAGCAAGCTCGAGCAACGGTTGGCAAAGAAGCAAGAACCGAAGTGAGTATCTCCCCCATACTCTGGTGCTGTATAGATCAATCGCTGACGCATCCATTCGCTTGCAGAATGTCACAGTACATGTCAGTATAACACCCATTAGATATATTGTAGGCACCATGAGTATTTCCGTGGAATTTGTATTACATTGCTGTACGGGATGCCACGAAATAGACGCTCGTAGAATAGAAATTCGATCCCGATCATTTGTTCCGACTCCGATAAGTTGAACTCTTGCCCTTGCGTGAACTTCTAATTTCCACCTCCTACCCATATCTACATACCTTACCCTGCGAGTCCCTAGCATAACCCTAGGTAGTAATTACGCAGCCCAGACGAGTATTTGTATCTCGATATATATATATTGCTTGTACCTACATAGAAAATAAATGTTCAAGGCCAAGATAACACAACAGGTTCGCAAGGATCTCTCCCTTAGCCCTTGAAACTAACCCCTTGCTGCCATGCCTCTATAGTTGTCTTCTCAGAGTAGAGATGCGCTGTACGAGATATGAATGAGCTGCAAGTCTAAAGCGATAGAACAAAGACGCACGGTCATTGATCGGGATCGCGTCCTCAAATAGGGCAGGGTCATATTCACGGTCTAAGCAAAGACAGTGTTAGTATGTACAGCTTGGAACATGAAAGGAAGTGCAACATACCATGACCACTCATCAGTGCCCTCCCATATGCTATACGCGTCTCCAAGTCCACATCTGCTAACCAACGGAGTCTACTGCGACGGCTTGACCCTGTATGAAAGTCTGATGGGATTTGCATTTCCTGATCATCCTCCATCATGTTCTCCTCGCTGGACCCACTCTCGATAGTCTTCGCGGGATCAGGTCTCGAAGCACATGGGGGATTTTTTCGCCGGCCGGCCAGCCTCTTAGCTACCACCATTGCCACCCGAGACCCCTTCTTCGGCGCCGGCTGCCAGTAAAGAAGATCGACAAGGTTGATTGTACGATGCATCAGGTTGATAACGTCAACAGGAAGTGGTGTTGTCGGTTGGACCATTGCGAAGTAGCGGCGGAATTTGATTTCCGCGTTGATGATGACAAGAAAGACATTCAGGCGGTCCATTGGGTCACGGTCCTCCGAGACATGGTGGAAGGCTGGCAGACGAGGGCTACTAGGATGGGGTGACTCACGGATATATCGATCTGTTGCCACGACATAATGTTTATAAATTGCAGTGCCAGGGTCATAAACTGTGAGCATGTTGCCGAGTGGGAGGAAATGTTCCGGGTGCAGTGCCACTAGTTCGTACTCTGGGTTAGTAAAGCTTGGAATGTCGAACTATTTTAAAAATATTAGTATCACTCAACGATCAACATTGAAAAGATGGGCACTAACGTTGAGCGAACGGCGAATGTCAATCCCTTTGTCATCCATTACCAGCTGCCTGTGGTCGTTGTCGGATTGAACCATCTCAATGAGATCATTGAGAGTTGAGAGGGAGGCTGTTATTGCGATGAAAGCATACAGGTCGAGTGCGGTGTGGACGAAGCTTTCGACTGTTCAAGATCAGGTATGCACACGAAACTCAAAGATGGTCCAAACTTACGGAAAGCGAGATTGCACGGTTGATCGAGCGTGAAGACTGCTGGAGTAACACGCAAGACTTCTTCAAAAAGGTCCTCCTGTAATGAATCATTAGCTGCAACTACGAGTCTCTTATGAGATTGATGCTTGCGACGGGTTCAGGATCTTCATTTCGAACGGCATTGACCCAATGAGTGAGCTGGTGAGTGTATTTGATGATTTTTGTCACGAGGCAGCCCTCCACAAGGTCAACACCTCCTTCAACCCCGCGGGGTGATGATAGATTCGAGACTGAGGCTTGTGCACGTTGGATTGATGGGAGGTTAGCCACTGGCAACGATGGAACTGATGCGAAAGGTTTGACCGAGACACGGCCGTCACGTGTTAGAGACATGAGAAATGATGCATTAATGATGGGTTGTGGGATTGCGCTTATTTATTTTCGATAGTGGGTCCCGTTAGTGGGATTGGATGTAAGTGGGAACGGACGTGTGCCGGGGCCACTTCGGCACTCGATGTATTTCTAAAGATTAAAGATTAACGTTGAATAATGTAGTTCGGTTAAGAGCTTAGCACGGCATCGGACCCCATATAATCCCGAGAACATCCGTTGCTCACCGAGTCCGCCATGCCCTCCAACGCGCCCATACCCACAGCTCGGTCATGCACCCTCGCCTCCCGCGCCTCCAAACTTGCCCAGGTCCAAACCAACATAGTCCGTGATGCCCTCCAATCCTCCTTCCCCGATCTCACTTTCGCAACCTCCTTCATGTCCACCGCAGGCGACAAAAACCAGTCCCAGGCTCTCTACCTCCTAGGTGGTAAATCCCTCTGGACGAAAGAGCTTGAAGTCGCTCTAAAGGAGAACGTGGTGGATATGCTTGTCCATAGTTTGAAGGATTGTCCGACTGTGTTACCCGATGGTTGTGAGATTGGTGCGGTGTTGGAGAGGGAGGATCCGGTTGATTGCTTGGTTGTTAGGGATGGTGGGGAGTGGAAGAGTCTTGCGGAGATGTCGGACGGGAGTGTGGTAGGTACTAGTAGTGTGAGGAGAGTCGCACAGTTGAGGAGATTGTATCCTGGACTGGTCTTTTTGGATGTGGTGAGTTATGAGAATTTTGTGATATTGCAGATGCTCATTGATTTTCAATGGATAGCGGGGAAATTTGTGAGTCCAGCCTGTACCCCGTCCTACGTATCAACTCTGATTTTATTGGAATTGTAGAAACACGAGACTAGCAAAGCTCGATGCGCCAGACGGTCCTTACGCAGCCCTCATCCTCGCCAAAGCCGGCCTAGTCCGCTTGGGACTGGGGCATAGATGTACTGCCGACCTCAACGCCCCGATTCTCTACCATGCAGTCTCCCAAGGCGCCTTGGCCGTCGAAATTCGTTCCGATGACGCAGAAGCTAAAAAACTCTGTGAAGCACTGACGCACTGGGAGACGCAATGGAAATGTTATGCCGAGCGCGCGTGTTTGAGGGTGTTGGAGGGTGGGTGCAGCGTCCCTGTTGGAGTAGAGAGCGCGTTGAAGGTGAAAGCGGAGGGTCCAAGAGGAGGGGTACTGAAGTTGACGGGGTGTGTTACTTCGTTAGACGGGGGGAGGCATGTCGAGCATACAGTGGAGAAGGAGGTGCAGAGTTTGGAGGAGGCGGAGGAAGTTGGGGCGGGACTGGCTAGAGTTTTGATGGGAACGGGTGCTCAGGCAATATTGGATGAGATCACGAAAGATAGGGAAAGGAGGGCCGGAGAGAATAAGTCGGAGGCGGAGGTTGAGGCTATTGAAAATACGATGCAGGGCGCGAGGCAGACGCAGGCATAGTATAACATCTACTAATGTACTAACTGGCGATATAGAAAGGAAACAATGTAATGGATTGCTCTAGACGGAAGTACAGGTGAAGCAAGAAAGGGATGTATCGAGCCTGATCGCGTTATTCGGTGGTCGAGGAAAACTACACCAGCAATGGTGCGACGAGGACAAGAATAGGTCTGTTCTGCCTCTCCGCGAGCGCCTGCACGTCCCTTCTGTAAAATATACGGGAAAACAAGTGACTCTAAAGCGGGGAGGGTATGACATTTGAAAGAAAAGACAAACCACAAATTTGCTTTCATATGTATTTCCTTAGCTTGGTCTTGTTTGCGCTGGTGATGCCACTCCGGCTTCGAACAGCATGACCTCTGACCACTTAGTTTGCTAAGTTACTACATATATGGCGTCGATATCGTCTAGACGGCTGCAGAAGGAGCTGAAGGAGATAAAGACCGAAGGATGTCCTGTTGGTACGTTCCATACACGTTATGATTGCACCAGGAGACCCAAATTAGCTGAATGGACCTATGTTTTTGCTTCTCTTGTCAGGCATCACGCTCCTCGAGGCGGAAAACTTTGATAAGTGGTTATTCTCGATAGAGGTCATGGGCGAGAGTCAATACCAGGTATGTCTTTGTTGATCGAAGGGCCGATGTTGTATTGGCAGCTGATGGATGTCGTGGATCTAGGGAGAGGCATATACGCTGATGTTCCGATTCCCTCCCATGTATCCCATCGAGTCGCCTGCTGTCCAGTTCGTGGTAGATCAGACGCATCAATCACCTGTACATCCTGTACGTCTATTTCTTTCCCATATTCTTCTGGTCATCTTTTCTCATCGGGGGTGGATTGTTCCAGCATGTATATTCTAATGGCCATGTACGTTTGATTTCATTTTCGATACGCGTATCTTCCTTTCTCGCATAACGTGCGAGGCGCGTAACTCATTTGACTGATTCATTGGATGTGCAGATATGCGCTTCCATCCTTGGAACCGATTGGTCACCCGTTTTGAGCGTCGTTTCGGTGTGTGTTACGTTGCAGAGCATGCTGGCTTCCTGCAAGGTGCGCTTGCTCGCTCTTTTTCTCTTCTCGCATGGTTTTATTGAGCGTGAGTTACTCTTATAGAAGAAGGAGCGGTATGTCCAATCCACCTTTAACGTACTACTAGTATTATTATGCTGTATACTCAATCGAGCTCGAATACAGTCCACCAGATAATGACCAATACGTTAGTCGTGCGCCAGATAATCCCAAGAAGGTACGTCAATAATGCAGCCTCGGACTTCAAGTTTCGTTATACTGATTGGCTGATTTCTTTGTGGACGTTAGACTCGCTTCCACTATGACGGTAAGACTTGCTTGGACGTCAGTGGTCATTTCAGTCCACTGACAAAATATTCAACACACCGCTTTTATACAGATGACACGTACGTCAGACCTGTTCCGTTTGGAGCACAATTATTCAGCTAACGGTATATTTCGTCGCAGGGTGTAATTCTGGATGACAGAGGACTATTTGGAGACGGGGATATTGTTCATATTTGTGTCGTAAGGTTTGTCAAATGACATTGTGTACTTGTGGTGTAATGGCATGACGTGAATTCATCCGTAAAGAGTTGGCCCTGAACTGCTAAATTTTGGACTTTACCGTTGATCAGTTCTCTTCTGGTGGAAGCAAAACCGGTAAATTTAAATGGTCACCCGGATTACTTACTAGTACCGATAGCTCCGGCTTCTTATAAAACGCGCTATTATTGATGGCATGAACAGTATCTCAACGACATTGCATTTCCTTGACTTAACAATGACCCCATTTGTGTTGTCTCGAGCTTCAGGTCGGTCCGAGTGAAGGGCAGTCGTTCGTTCATCAATGCATATGGCAAGTCTAGCCGAAAGTAACTGGTTGATGCCATCAAAGTCAGTTGAAAAAGCGTTTGTTCAGTCGCAAGAAGATCATTGGCCAAGTGACAAAATATAGTGAGATAGCATGAGGGATGGGAACTAATTATAAACAGCCTAAAATACGACAGGTTTTCGAAGTCCGATGCACGGATTGCACTGTTCACTGCTATTAGGCAGCTACTCGCTTGCTAGTACTATGCCATCCAAGGGGCGTTCCAATATTAAGCGTGTCATATCGAACGGTGGGGACATTGGAGAATTCGGAGAGTTAACATCAATTAATAAAACGTGCTTCTTAACTAGCGTCACATGGCTTACTACGAAGAAGCGCGAATTCGGAGGCCATCACTCCACAGCTCCCCCAAAATACTAAACACGTTTCAACAATCAACAAGCTCCCTATCGAAATTCTTGAACAGATATTCGTTCATTGCCTTCCCGGACCACTGACATTTGTGATACCCACACCCTTTGATGCTCCTCTTCTACTCTGCACCGTATGTCGACTATGGAGGAGCACGGCTATATCCATGCCAGAACTTTGGTGTTCGATGAAGATCACCGAGAAATTCTCCGTTAAATTTGTCGGTACCTGGCTATCACGAGCCAAAACGTGTCCTTTGTCGATCGCGTTTACGCTGGACGCAAGGGCGCCGCATGCGAGCCTCCCCTTCCACTCCAAGCGCCTTCACAAACATTTTGATCTCTTACTTCCTCTTTCACACCTCTGGCAGTCTCTTGAAATCCGAGTTTTGCCAGGAGCACCATTAAGCCATCTTGACAAGCTCCTGGACAACGCGCTACCAAGTTTAGAGAGACTCGTACTGCGATTTCCACGCGGTACTCGCATGTACAGCGAAAAAAGGTCCTTGGAGCACGTCTTCCGTTCCTGCTCACGCCTGCGCCAAGTATTTGTCTTCGGCGATAATTCGATTTTTTCGATGACAATGTTTCTGTGGCTCCCCTCCCCTCACCTCGAAATAGTTTGCACGGACTCGCTCTGGTACCCAGCAGAATGTGTTGGGTTTCTGAGCCGCATGCTTGACCTGAAACAGGGTTTCTTTCGTCTTGGGCATTTAACACCGCTAGTGCCTGTGTCGTTGCCACCGAGCCCTGTAGTGTTGAAATATCTGCGGACGTTGTCACTGCAGACCTTTACATCATTAACGGATCTATTCACCCATCTCACGTTACCCGCCCTCATCTTCCTGAGAATCAATTTTGGTCGAGTTGATTCCTGGTCACATTCAGCATTCATATCTTTTCTCTCATCATTTTCATCCAACCTTACCACCCTCCACCTCGATGGACCACCTATCTTAGAAGCGACACTCATCGAATATCTCCAGCTCCTTCCTTCGCTTGACGAACTCGGCCTCACAGATCGATCAAGGATCGGCACCATTGGTAACGAGCTCCTGAGCTCGTTAACGTATCGAGGGGAGGACAGTGAAGCCATTGCCTACCTATGCCCCAAGCTCACAGTGCTCGAGCTGTTCAGCGTTCATGCATGCACGGATGAACACCTCGTGGAGATGTTGGACTCGCGATGGAGACGACAAGTTCTTGCACACCACGATGACTTGGTAAGTCTCAATTATTCTTCCTCGCCTAGGTCTCTAAATATATATGCACATAACTTAATGACACAGTCACAAACTCCACCTCTATGTCTCAAGGGTTTCCGGCTTGGTCTCAGGCGTAAGGCGACTGCGTTCTTATCAACCCGGCTAAACACCATGAGAAATGAAGGATTGTTGGTGGAATATCGGGGCTCGAACAAGTAACACAGCCTGGGCCTCGTTTGTTCTAGCTGCTAGTTCGACTGGCGGACCGATTCTTGATGGTCTCAAGATTTTGGATCCCACCCCGTCAACCTAGTCTCTCCTAGACAGACTTCAACACTCGTACCTCGTATACCGTCAACCTCAGTCACGGTAAGAACAGCAGATTCTATGTGAGACAAGTTGAAACCATCAAATGAACAATCCGCCTTCAAGTAGCGCTCTGTGACTCGCTTAGAGTGTTCCGCCTGCAATCATATAATTTTGAGAAGATTGAATCGCAGAACACGGTGACGTAGAAAATTGGAATACATACCAGCCAACCTCAAGCAACCAAGAGATATAGATGAAATGGAGTGGGCAAGGTCTTGAACTACGCCGTGTACGACCAAGAAAACACAAAACGCACACAAGACAATTAACCGACAAGTTCCATTCCACCAAAGAGCTCGAGCCAGGTCTCAAGCCTCTCTGTCTCAAAAAATTCAAAACTCCAATCTTCATCTGCCAAAGCATCTGCATCCCCCTTCCACACGTAGGTGAAGGCATCCAGCTCGCTTCCGTCAAGAATCCGCACTATCACAGGGGTTCGCTCGTACGAGTCACCTTCGAAGTCATCTAATTTCTTCCACTCTGAGAGGGTGGCGGGGAAGATTATATATCCATCAACCTGAGCGCAGGTGTCATTGCTACGGATGAGAGCGGGATAGTCGCAGTGATGGATGCGGTGCCTCTTGAAGCCGAATATTGTACCAGGTTTACGCCGAGAAAGAACGTCTATGGCTTTCGATGAGTCACCTTTCAGTACCCAGGCAAGGAGAGGCGCAGCCATTAACGTTCCGTAGACGAATATTGGGGTGTTGGCCGAAGCGTTGTTCGTCTGTGGCATTGGGTTGGGAAGTGCCTGAGTAGAAGAAAAATATATGTGCAAACTTCATTAGCCTGCGAGACGCACAGGCAGCATCATGCATTTGTTCTTCTCTTTACCTACTACCTTGGACTGGTATTGCAGTTTTGACTGATTCATCTTCTTTTCTCCAATATAATTGCACAGAAAATCTACGAGAAAAATTTGTCCTGAAGCTCGTGAAGACAAAGTAGGTTGTGGCTACTATGTCATACCCGGCACCGCATCCTTCAGATGCTCTTTCTTCAGACATCGCGCGATCACGCCGCATGTCTTGCACGGCCGTTCCTTTGGCTCGAACGCATCTTCGTCATAACCACTGCCCGCCATCTCAGGGTGTCTGTCGCCGTGGTATGGTTTACGACCGTCGCCGTCAAGGTAACATGGGGCGGACAGACAATAGCTAACGCCAAAGTTGGATTTTGCACAGCGACAAGTACCAGGTGGGCGATTAAAGAACGGCACTCCTGGGTTCACAGACTCAGCAAAATAACCGAATGGGACGGGACCTATCAGGTATGAGAAACATACCTTGCAACTCAGGATGCGTACAGTCCTCGCAAATGGTGTAATCACATTCTGTGCACCGTTTGCAGGGGTCTCCCGCATCTCCCGCATCTTCCGCATCCTCCTCATCCTCAAAATGCCCTTCCTCTGCAGCAGCACCGCGGAATCGGCGGAGACACCCATCACATGCCGATACGGGAGCTGGATTCCTCCTACGCTCTTCCCAAACCATCTGTTCGATGTCATTGAGGCGCCCCATCGCCGTTCCGGGACCACTAAATTTCTTCATCATTTTGTCTACCTTGTGTAATACGGCTGGCTTTGCGCAGACACTGCGTTTGTGCACCTTCCAGTCGGTTTTTTGACATTCGGCACTGGCAGGGCATTCGTGTTAGATGAAAAGTTCAATCAGTGCTGATGCACATCATCACGTACGAGCAGTAACTGTCGAACCCATGAGTGAGATGAACGAACTTGAAAGTGGTTGTCTACGGCTTCGAAGTTCGGCTAGCACTCACATCGTTTTCTGACATCTTGAGCATTGTAGCGGCCTTTCACATTCAACTTTACACACGCTGCAATGCCGCATGACCGTTGCTGAAAAAGGTTGGCGTCTGCTCGACGATGAAATCGCGCTTCGCGAATTCGAACCTCAGGCTATTCCGAATTCGAACAAATGCGCGGAGTTCCAAGTTCCAACCTAGCTTGAAGCCTCTTTTCTGCCGAACTACTACGTATGTAGAACTGTTACTATCATGCATTGCTGTCTCTGTCCCACTCTTTTCATACCAAAGCGAGATTCCGCTCGTTTTGCGAAGGTTGGTAAAGGTTCAAAAATGATAACGACGTCACCTGACAGCATTAGGCCGGTTCAGAGTAGACAATTCAGCCTCAATGATTCAGCGAACGCTTCGGGTGTGATTCCGATTCGCAATTGACCCCTTGAATCGAGACTGAAGCGCTCTCAGCTCTGAACGACATGATTCGGTTGCTCGCTTCAACCTCGATCTATCCTTAGCGTCACCTTCAGTACTATCTACTTGCCAGCATGCCTAGGAAGCTCAATTGAAGGGTACAATAAGAACACCTTCTCAGGTTTTGAAGGCTCAGAAAATATATGTTAAGTGCACCTTCCAACGGAGCCTTTGTGAAAAGTGAAATCTACCGAGGGGTAGTGTACTCCAACTCAACTAAGCAACAGCAGGACAGACAGTAGATAGATCTACAGAGTAGTGATGCCGCGGTCCGGTTCTGTCCAGTTCAGCGGACACTTCACTTGAACCTAGAACTGGACCATAGGTCCGGTTCCAGCAATTCCTCAAACCTCGAACCGGACTTTGAAGGACCGGTTCCATAGGTTTGGTTCAGTCAAATTTCATGTTCGAACCGCGAACCGCAAACAAATTGTATATTTTTGAAGGAAAAAAACAACTATAGCTATTGAAAAACCTCACTCTAAAGTTGCTCTAAAGCTGGCATGGTGTCGTCCTCTAAACAAGTCAGCTCTTCAATGTAAGCAGTAAATTGAGCCTCTGCCTGCTGCGATGCACAAATATGACCATTGCGATAGCCACTTTTAAGAATCTGAAGGGCCTCAAAAACTTCTCCTGAGAGGCGATTTCGACAGGCAGTGGCTGTGAGTCCGCCACTAGAGAAAGCTCGTTCAGAAGGCACCAATAAGCCTTGGATAGCTAAGTAGTCACGAGCCATGTGAGAAAGGGTAGGATATTGAACTGTGTGGAGCTTGAAAATGTTCAACACAATGCATCAAACTAGCACACAAAAAAGCAACTTATGCCCCACCACCCAACAATGTCGTCAACATCTTCAAGAGGAGCCACTAAATATTGCTCAAGCTCCTTGCGAGGGTTACTAGCCATGCGATCTTGAGCCTTTCGCTTTTGGACTGTGGTGCACATCCAGGAATGGCCATAATTGGATCTTCTGAGTTGATGACAAATCTGTTTAGAAAATTAGTAATACACATAATGAAAAGCGGCACGGGGCGTACCAATTGCAGAAGTAACAGTAGTTTCTGATACCAATGCAGGAGGTGGAGTGTAATATTTGTCAAACTGTATGACATATTTCAGCCATGCAACAGAATTCTTCAATAGGCGAGCTTGACACTTGGATCTAAGACTAAAAGAATTATGACGACATGAGTCTGTTGCTTTGCGAGGGAAACCAATCCATACCAAGACAGATGAAATAGGCATCAGTTTTTTCAGTTTTTCGGTACCACTTCTCGAGGTTATCGAGAGGCCAGCTCTGATAGCAGGTGCTATCTCCGCAAATAGTGGGGAGAGCTCCATACTACTCCAAGATAGGAATAGTGTGCCAAACAGTTGGGCTACTCGAACTTGAGAAAGACTGATGAG
>KN832987.1:699191-709498 GCA_000827315.1 Piloderma croceum F 1598
GCAAGCTGTACAAAGCGATTGATACCCTGGCGACAGATACATTCATAAGGCTATGAATCTAGTGGGGAAAAAGTAGCACATACCTTTCGCAGAATGAGAATACGATCCAAAAAGTTATACAGTGATGCCCAACATGTTCTAACCCATAGGAGAAGTTGCAGAAGGGGTACTTTGACTTCCTCACAGCATGAATTGAAAAATGCCTTGGCTTGGGGTGACTTGCGTATCTGTGGAAAGATCAGTTGAAAGACATTATCAATGTATCAAAAGATGTATGATACCTGTTTAACAAGGGCTAAGGCTTTCCCACATGCATCTCCTGTGTCGAAGTCTAAATCATCATCATCGCCAATATCACCATCTTCACCCCCATCTTCATCTGCGACATTCTCGCAGTCCTCTAACCCCACATCCAGTTGATCAATATTGTATGTATCACCTCACTTTGCATCTCTAAATGCACATCGAACCTTCCTAAGAATCGCACTCCCGGCTGTGGGAGACACACTTTTGATGAATTTCTGCGAGCCCAAGTGCACAGCATGCTCCATACACCTGTTGATCTATCTGTTAGCCACGTCATTCACACCAAGATTTAACGAGATATACTGACATGATACGACACTGAACAGGATCCCAACATGACTTAAAAGGATCAATCTCGGCCCCAAAAAACTTCAGACTTGTATCATTATTTGAGGCACCATTGGCAGTAAACCACCCAGCCTGTGTGGTATAAATTATTATATTGATATCTGCACAAAAACAATTGTTCTTTACCTTTTTGCAAATACCATAACGGTCCACAGTCCTGACTAGAACTGTGGACATATTTGACCCTGAGTGGTGTCCTTCGAATGGAGTGAAGGCAAGTTGTTGATTTTTGAGTTGCCACTCGTTAGGTTTATCGGGTGACACAGTAATATAGTGACCAGTGATAGAGAGGAATGGATCACCAGTTTTCGATGTCCAAGTATCAAATGTGAATGAAACCTGTCCCGGAATATTCTAGCAAATATGTTTGAGCATGTATTATTTCTATGGGATCTCATCCACTTACTTTGAGTTCTTCCTTGACTCGCACCTCAACCACCTTAGCCCGATTCAAAATTTCCTTGCGAACCATTGTACAATGTGGAATATCAGCTTCAGACAGAGAAGGACAAGTGTACGTCAACAAGCGATGGAAAGAACTGCAGTCAACGAGTTGAAATGCCTGGCCAATTAATATATTAGACGGGAAATCTCAAATGATGATGATCAACGTACCTCGTCTTCAGAAACTACCAACTCAATAATGTAGTCAAGAAGACCAGCAGTCGTGAAGGGTGGCACATGAGGTTGGACCACAATAGCACCGTCAAGTGTCCCCTGCCTACTGAGGGACTGGTTGGTGTCTTTGGGAAGGGCACATGCATTCATTGAAATGCCAAGTTTGGCGCAGCGCTCTTTGTAAATCTTCGCATGATCCACATGCCTACATATTGCTCAGACACACCAACAATCATCAAACAAACACATTTACCTGGAGATGTGTGATCACAATGTGGATATGCCTCCAGTGAAGAAACAGAAGGCTCGACTAAGGCCTTTCTGTCTGTAAAATTTTAAAAAAGTTAGCATGGGAATGTGATCACATGTCACGACCAACGTACTTGCATACAGTGCACCAGTGACCTCTTTTGATGCTCCCCGTGTCTGGGTTGGTACACTGGTCATCACATTTGAAGATAGTACACATGTCAGCTGTGCGTTCAACCTTTGAGACCTTACTTGCCGCCTAATAAGCAAGGTTAAGTTTATAAATCAACTGTTAAGTGAAAATACATTACTTTGCGGTCATTGTCACCTAGCACCTTCATTCTTTCGTAATTTGCAGTCACATGAGTCTCGTCCGGGTCCTCATCCAAGTTAGTGTCAGTATCAGCAGCATCCAATTGGTTGTCATCGTCACTAGCACTCTTGCTATCAGTATCTGACTCAACAACCTTGCGAGAGACCTGACGAGAAACATTTGCTGCGCTAGCCTTGCGTTTCTGACCTGACTGGGCATTTTCAAACGTGTCGCCTGTGGTCTCCGCATTGTCGGGATCAGTGGTTTGTTTAGACGGCTTACAAACTTGGGATGAGTGGTGCTTGCCAGATACCTTCTTAGCGGGTGGGTGCGAAGACAAGAACTTAGCCAGAGACTGTGCTGATGATGAGGTAGAGGCAGTTGAGAGTCGCAAAGCAGATGGAATGGGGGCACTATCATCTGGGTCATTGTACCACTGAATGTCAGCAGCATCCTTGAGAGACCCATCTGGTGCAACGGCACATTGGTCAGACATGTTGGCAATGAGTAGCAGCGTGAAAGAAACAAGTGTTAATGATACCATTCTCAGTGCACCCTTTATATAGGATCCAGATAATATCCGATAATTATATTGGAAACACGACGAGAATCTACTCACCCAGCGGATTATTGTTATCCACCAGTTGTAAATGTTTCAAGGGGAGTATCGGTGACAGAGAAATAAATTTTAATGAGATCGGCACACCTAATGATGAGACTAACACTAAAAAGGCAACGACATGGACTTTCTGAGGCATGAAAATTGGATGTCAGTGAAAAACAAGCCACATATGTCTCTACGTGCTGTGTATCCAAAATAGATTCATTTTAATCAATGATATTTGATATAACAAGAAGACATACCTAGTGTTGCCACAGTCATGACCGATGTTTTTTGAAAAAATTGAATTACGATGTTATTAAAATTGTTAAAACTGTGAGAATATTTATGGAGATAGAACACATCAAAAACCGAGGGGTCACATTTTGGCCCGAAAGAATTGGACCACTATTTCCCACGTTATGGAGTGGTCACAAGTTTGGTCAAAATTTGCGACCAAACTCGTGACCGCTCCATAGCGTGGGAAATAGTGGTCCAATTCTTTCGGGCCAAAATGTGACCCCTCGGTTTTTGATGTGTTCTATCTCCATAAATATTCTCACAGTTTTAACAATTTTAATGACATTGTAATTCAATTTTTTCAAAAAACATCGGTCATGACCGTGGCAACACTAGACATACCGCACAATACCAACCAACGATGAGCATGAGCAGAGTTTAAATGGAATAACCCCTGCCCCGAAGCACACATGATTCTGCACTGAGGCATCTCTTGAAACGAAACAAGGCAACAGCATGATTCTGAACTTACAAAATGCCGTAGGCAGCCGAAATCTTGTCATGTTTTACACTAACATGTTCATTTCAACCGATGAAATCTGATATCAGATGACATACCTAATTACCAGGAATAGCTTGTTTAAGTTTGTTGGAAAGCCCTGCTAACAACATAATTCTGTAGTGCGGCAAATACAAGTAGTGGTAATGGGAGTTGTTGAAGCGATGCAATGGCAATAAGCGCCAGGATCAACAACGTCACGTTCTATACTTGAAAAGGCTATTTTCCATAGGGGTTAATGTGCTACATAAATTACCATATTTGCCACTCAGGTTCGGTTCTGACTGGTTCTGAACTGCTATTTCTCAGCCCGAACCTCTAACCGGACCATCAGTCCGGTCCCACCTTCCCTTTGAACTCTGGACTGGACCTGGGTCTGGTTCGGTAAAGTTCAGGTTCGAACTTTGGTTCAAGACCGAACCACAGCATCACTACTACAGAGGGGACAAATTGTAAATTGCCAAATACATATCCTGTGTTGACTACAATATATAATTCTATTTATTTGATCAACAACTTGTATGACTTGAGTGAAGCTTTGAAGCATGAATCCAATTCAAAGAAGTGAAGCGACTCAGGAGGCGCTTTGACGATTCAGAAACGATTCAGTTTCCCACAATTCACCTCAACCAAAATTTTGTTCCTGAATTGAATCCTCTTGCTTGCCAAGGGTTCCTTGCCCCCTTTAATTGAAGCCAATGCTGAACTCACCAGCATTTCCAAGTGTCATATTTGTACGTGGCTTTAAAACCTCCTTCTGGTATCAATTTCCCACCACCAGTTGAAATCCCATGTAGTATGTAACTTATAACTATTACAAATTTACAAAGTTGGGCCATGAGTGGCCAACCACAGGTTGGGCAAGAGTGGCCCCTCACAAAAAGAAAAAAAATGATATTTCACCAGTAAGCCAAGAACAAAGAAACAAAAAAGGCTTTTTGACAAAATTACAGAAACATTGCGGCAAGCAAGGGTTCTGCCAGCGAAGACAGCCCTTCCCAAGTTCTAAATTGCCTCTTGAATCAACATGAAGTGTGTACTCTGAACCCTACTATTACTTAGCATTGACACTGTGACCATAGTCTCTTCATTCCAGACTCACTAGGGTCACTGTCCCCATATCACCAATAGGAAAGCTCCCTGCTGAGCTGCTGGTGGAGATATTATTATGCTGGTTCTGTTCTTGATGACTGGTCACTGGGGACCATTCATACTGCCCTTGGCCAAGACAGCTCCTCTGCTGCTCTGCAGTGTCTGCCAATTGTGGAGAAGCACAGCTTTATCAATGCCTGAGCTTTGGTGCTCAATGGAGATCAACATGACACTTTCACCTCAATTCATTGATACCTGGTTGTTGTGACTCCAAACTGGGGCTGGGAAGTGGACCACTGCATTTAGGTATAGAGGGCTTGTGTTTGTCTAAGGTGTTGTCACATGTAAAAGTGTGTTTTACACCTAGTGCACTTTTCCAGGCATTAGGTCCAGTGGTAACTAGTAAGTTGTTGAGGGTGCATGATATACAGCAATGAACTAGGTCAAAGCAAATCAAATACACCAAACAAACAACAACCAGATGACAATATGTTGATAGAATACTGACTGTGGTACTCCTTGCAAAATAATCCCTAGCAGCAGATGCTCAAGAGACGATCCAAGAAATGTACAAATATTGCTTCTTGATGACTATAGTACTCCTTGTGAAATAATCCCTAGCAGCAGATGCTCAAGAGATTATCCAAAGAATGTACAATGATAATTCTTGATGACTGTGGTACTCCTTACAAAATAATCCCTAGCAGTAGATGCTTGAGAGATTATCCAAGAAATGTACAATGATAATGCTTCTTGATGACTGTGGTACTCCTTGAAAAATAATCCCTAGCAATGATGCTTGAGAGACTATCCAAAGAATGTACAATGATATGACTTGATGACTAGACTGCTAGATGATGATGGCTGCTGATATATATGACTGGGAAATATGTGGGTGATCCAAAGTAGTAGATTGTGCTGGCAAGATATGCAGTAGATCTGAACAGTGATGGAAGGCCACCTTCAAATGCCTGATATCTGCCCTACTTATATACATAATTGAGACAGGGGCCTATTACTACAAGTATACATGAAGAATGACTGGTTGTGACTGGTGTGTGAGCCACAATGAATCAAAATGACTCATAATGACTGAATAGAATGCTATAGAACTGAAAAGAAGCAAATGGAGTTATAAGTAGTCTAATAAGTCATAAGTTGTCAGGAATGAGTAACAATGACTCAAGTGAGTCATTATGACCATTTAGAAAGTCATAGAACCAAATAGAACAAAGTGAGTCCAAATGAGTCATAAGATAGTGAAATGAATTATCCAGGACTAGGTGTGGAGTAATATCCCAAGGAATACTGCAGCTTCCTTTATTCTGAATATCTGTAGCCATTAAATAAATCAATGGAGGAATATGGTAGGTAAAAGTCCATGTCAAACTTCAAAACAATGTTGAGATGTGACAGTGTGTTTCAAGACAGGTGCCAGACTGCCGTGGTACAGTTGTTGTGTGAATTTCTGGTAGTTGATAGTTTTCCAGTGTTTTTTCATGGCTGCAAACATGTTGACAAGTGTAGCACATGGTAAAACCAAAACTATTCTTAGGGATGAGGAGGAAGCAACAGGAATCAGGGCATTGCTGATAGTGTCCTGTACAGTACATTAATTAATTAGGGAGACATATATAATTGTGAAGTATCTGTAATGGATATGGATACCATTACATATATATATTATTATTCAGCCACATTCCCTATTTAGTATCATTGTTTACAATTATTTATGAGGAACCTTTTACTTTTAACCACCACACACTGTATGAAATACTTTGCTATTCATGATAGAACAAGGTCCAATGTACTTGTGGGAACAAAGGTCTTAGGCTCATTACAGTACTGCTTGTTTCCATGACCAATCAGCGGACATCAAATTTAACCATGTGCATTAACTGTCTCCCTTAAATTGATGATACAGAGTGAGGTTAATACAGTCTTTGAAGTGCCCACTTGTGAGTTGGTGAAGGGGGACTTGTTGAGAGTCTCATGTGAAAAGCTCATAAGACTGCATCATTCATTTTGGAGTGCCAATTGGCATAGGTCTATTGTACCAGAGTTAGTAAACCTTCCAAGGTGAGTTGCCATGCTGGATAGCATCAATATTCACATAGAGCTCAGCCATGTTCTTCCACGGGGCATCTCTGCCAAACTATAAGACAGTCACCACCCACATGTCAAGAGCTTGATCTATTTTTGACACTGAGTTTTGAACTTCACAATAAAATTGTAGTGTGCAAAATCAAAATCAAATATGCAAGACTCAAATGGGGCCCACCAATTGTTATTGGCAGGTATTTCTGGAGTGCCAGGGGGAGTGTGTGGTGGAAGGTATTGCCATACTGCATTACAGGGAGTGGCTGTTTGAATTCCATATTAGTTAAAAATACCAATGGATCACTGATAGGACCATACCTGTCAAAAGTGGATTGAAATTGAAGAAACTTTTGTGAGCGTCATCATCAGACTCAGGTGTGAACTCTCAGTGTTCAGAATTTTGATGTTGAACAAGGCTATCAGCACTCTTGCATTTCTTGAAGCATGTTGGACAGGTGTGGATAAAAAATTGAGGTTGACCACCACCAAGTGGATTTTCCATGATTTATGGTGTACAAGTAATAGATGTATTAGAGTCAATCAAAAACCAGTGGAAAAGGCCTCATAATCAAACATGAAAATGTGTGCAAACCCAGTGCACATGCAAGCACAAATCCACTTTGACTCTGCTTTTTGTTTTCCTAGGTTTGATGTCTGCTTGTCAACATTCCATTTTTGTATCCACCATTTGAAAATAATGACTTACCTGCTCTCATCAAAGTTTGCTGCATCTTGTCTGCCTCTGTCTAGTATACACACACCCTACTACATTGCAACTGTCTCACCCTTAATCGTGATGAGCACAGCCACTCAAAGTATGTTCCTATGCTGTTGCAGATTTGAATGACATGGAATCTGTATCCAACATCAATTGGCCTTTAACTCAGTCAAAAATGTGCAAAGCAACTGATGAGGGTATTGAGACTGACCCCATGTCTGTGCCAGAGGACTCTGAGCCACCTGCCACTCCAAAACAAAAGTATGGCCATCCTAAAGGTAGCAAAAACAAAGGACAGTCAGATCAGCAAACCAACTCAAACAACAAACTAGGACATACTGACAGTCTGACATCACCAAGTACTGAAGCCTTCTAAGAGAGGCAAGGCCCCCCTCTTTGGTCCCCTCTCCCTCATTGCATTAAACAGGTTATCAACCCTGGTAAGCTTGATGAGAAGAAGGTGAAACAGTCTTCAGCTGAGGTTGCTGAAACTAAGAAGCAGAAAGAAGATCTGAGGTGACTGAAAGAGGAGTACAAGAAGAAGAAAATCCAAATGGTGGCAAAGCTTGAAATGTAGAAGATGGATGCTACAGAAGAAGAGAAAAATGCAGTCAATCACTGGGACAATAGAATAGAAGAGGATGAAGAGGGCTTTGCACAGAATGAAGATGTTGTCGAAGAGGAACCAGCCACTGAGGCTTCAGGCTTTGGCAATGATAGGACTGCCAGTGATGCAGATGTTGATGAAGATGGTCAAGAAAGCAGCAGCTCCGGTATGTTTATCATTGCCACTGCTTTGACACGAGACATTACTGATGGACAGTATAGAGGAAGAAAAAGCCTGCTAGAAGTGAAACTTGAGCTGTGATTGATGTTGCCAAGAAAGCTATCAAGGCTGGAAAGCATCTGTTGATAAAAGGTACAAACTTCAACTTGAACACACCTTGATGAGACACACATGCAGTGCTGACGTATATGTACATAAAAGGCAAAACCCTTTCCATTTGGACAACTCAATTCCTTCCAACACTTGATCACTGCCTTGGATTAGCTGACAGTGGGAGCTTGCCAATGGTGATAATGGCATGGTGAAAACCATTCAAGAAGTACTAGATTATGCATACCCAGGTTTGGGATACAAAGTCAAGCATGGTGATAAATTTTTTACAATGGTAAGTACTGTTTGTTGAAGGGGCTTCACACATGACAGATCTCATTTTAGTCTAAGAGCCACCTCAACGAGAAATGGGTCATGAGGCAATCTACATCATCCATGACCATTTCAGAATGGATACCTACAACATAAACAGCCAAAGCAACAGGAGAGTATGTTCAGTACTTAACCTCCCTTAGGGCACTTAAACACATTTAAGGTAAATAAGGTCAATCAGCCTGTGTTTCGCACTTGAAATGCACTTGAAACTTTTACCTCAAGTATAATTCATGTAGTTTAAGATACCAGGCTTATTTCAAAGAACTGATCCATAATCCAAGGGCAGAGCAAGAGGGAAAATGATATATAATGTATATTTGATATGTAAGTGTGCTCAAGTACGGGTTTAAAGTAGAAGTTCAGGCTACAGCCAGGCTTACCAACTCACTTTCACCAACTGGTGTCAACCCCACATGGAGATGCTAATGTCATGGATGAGTGTAACTTTGTCCAGTGCAAAGTGTAGACAATGAAGTGCAGGTGTTTTGTATTTGAGCCCAGCAGTACTCCGGACATGCAAAGGGATGAGTTATGAAGCATCCACAGAGCTCCTTCTCAACAAGCTTGTAGACCTTGGCATGAATTGCTTTGAGATAGCACAGAGCCATCTGGAGGATGCTGCCAGATGCGCACAATCAGTGAAGAACTTTGTGAACGAAGCCCTGATAGGCACAAGGTTATGAGTCCTTAAATGCTAATTTAAGACTCATTCTTTTAACCCGGGTTTCTAAGTGAAATTCTGATCCTAAGATTTGCATCGTATACCGTGTGAATTGCTTTTACTTACTGTGCGACTGTATTTTGTAGTCTTCATTAACTGAGTTTGAAAACCAACACGGAATTTCAATATAAAAGGAAATTTCTGCAACTCTGAAAAGACCTGGTCTTAGAGCAAGACTCACAGATTGTATTTACTCAAAATAAAAATAGAGTATTATATATATTGGTATATGTAGTGTATACAGAAAATTTCATGATTTTAGGAAGCCTGTGGAAGGTGCTATGAAGCTGTCAAGAGCTTGTTTTAGCAATTTTGAATGCACCTTCCCCTTAGTAAGACTCAATGTCAGTAATTGCTCCAAAAGAAAATATAAACACATTATTATGTGTATTGGGTGTGTATGTAAATATTCTTGGTATTTTAGAAACTTTGCAGAAGGTGCTGCGAGCCAAACGACGCAAAATGGAGTTAAAAACTCTGTAAGTCCGAAGTGTGGCCAAAGTGGTCACCACATAACAAGAGTCACAAATATTATTTCTTCAAAGTACAGACACAGAATTATTCTCATGCATATAGGTTGCATATATAAATATATTTGTGATTTTACGAGGCCTGTGGCAAGTGCTACATCAAATGTGAAATCCATGACCGAGGTTTTGACCGCATTTGGTAAATGAGATTCAAACTCAGCGGAGTGGCTGAAATTCCACAACTACTTGTTATATTCCTATAGAAGAACCTGTTATACAAGGTTTCTCTGAATAAAATAAATACATTGAAGGCAAAATGATGACTGCAGTGCGACTTTTGAATACAAAATAGTAATAATTTGATACTGCCTGTGCACAGTAAATGCTGATATATGATCAGGAAGCTATATACCACAATATTTAAAGCAACTGCATCAGGAAAGCAACTAGGCCGTAAAAGGCTATAAAAGCTATAAAATGATGTAAATACGTGTTAGAACATCTCCTGAGAGAAGTCAATTCCCTGATGTGGGAGAAATTTGGGTTAAAATAAGGGGAAGTATCTACAAAAAATGTGGAACTAGACACCAATGTTCCTCCCCCTTTCCCCTTGAGAAATCTGAAATTCAATTGTTGCAGGGACATGTTTTCCAATCCCCTATCATGAGTATAAATTATTCCACATGTTCTAGAATATTTTTAAAGCCCAGAAAAAGCAGTTGTAGATGTTTCTCCTCCTCCCCCTATCAAAACTAATCC
>KN832987.1:720272-777330 GCA_000827315.1 Piloderma croceum F 1598
CCTTCCCCTTGGAAGACTTTAATGGGGAGGTACTGATGGTGCATGCCTGTTTGGTGGGAGGTTTAGAAGTAATTGTGAACACGTCACTGGACATCATGTGAGGATGTTCAGCAGTAGGTTTGCATTGATGAACCAAAGAAGGGCCTGGCAAGCCCACCAGTGTACCTGAATTAACCTCTGCCATTACTGCATCCAACTCCCATTGTTCAATCAGACCAGCACAAGACAATGGCTCATTAAAATTAGCATTCATTGCAGCAGTGAACATCATGTCGTCAGATCCACCAAACTCATCCAATTCATCCAAAGAAGAATGAATGGGAGAGGAGTGTAGGACTTTAGAAGATTGTATAGAACGAATGACAGGAGCTGGAAACAGTGTTTCATTGTGAGTGATGTCGTTGTTGCTGGGTGCTATTGCGGAACACAGAGTCCACATTATGATCTAGGAAGTTGGATAAAGAAACAGAATGATTATGAAAAGAGACTATGGAAAGAAAGGGAACAGTACAAGCAAAAAAAACAAAAACAAAAGTGCTTTGAGAAGAGGTGAGAGAGCATGAACATCGAGGTACAAGATCTGGCACAGATCAGATTTGGCTTGTACTCAACTTGGGCACAAATTCCTGGACCTGCCACTCGTACCTTGCATGAGTCTGTCCATCTCCTTGAAAAATGCCCATGGCCATATTAAGAACATCCCAATCTAATCATTTCCTATATGCTGCCACAACATACCCTATATATTCTTAGGGGCACATCACAATCTTGTAATCCATGGCTACAGCCAAGTAAATTACAATGCAGTCCAAGGCAATAGCTAGTGACATTCTATAGAGACACCTTGGTGGTTGAGCTTAAGCTGGCAGTGGCTGTGCTGGTGAAAGTTCTGTCAATACAGTGGCAAAACCATAGTTACTTAGTAATTCATTTGACCTGAAATATATGGACCAATGGTGTAGATAACACTACCCAATTAATCTCCATGTAGACTCCATGTAGACTCCAAAGAGTCTGGAAGGACTCAGTCTTATACTGTACATTTCGATCAATTCATCAGTCACATGTCACAGGCTCAACTGACAAAACAAAATTTGGTCTCTGTCACAGGTCACTTGGCTACCTGACAAAAGGTTTGTGTCACACACACCTAAGTATAGCAGTTTTGTGGTTAACTGTCCAATCTGATGAAATTTTGCCATTGTCACAGCCCTCCAACCAAAGTGATGAAATAAAAATTTCATCAGGCGTGTCACAGTCACATATGAGTGATGAATTGATTGAAATTGTACAGTACTAGGACTGGTCCACATGGAGTCCTGATGGAGTCCAGGTAAACTCCTGCAGAACTCCATGGAGGCTCCTTAAACTCCATATAGACTCCAGGGCTCTGTGGAGCTTAGTCTAACTACTTCCCTCAATGTGAGCAGATTTCAACATGAAACAACTTGTTGTGATGTTGCCTCACTCCCGCCATTTGGGACTGTCTGACTTTAATAGAAACACTGCCTCTCAGCCACAATGTTGTGCTTAGGGGTCTATGCAGTGTCTTGGGATGCCTAAGAGGGTTGATATTCTTGAGGGTCAGGGCAACTTTAATTGGATATACTCTCAAATTTGACAGGTGTTTGAGAGTTAGAGCTGATAAACATCTCATGTTTTGTGGGTGGCATGGATCCTGATAGTGACATAGACTCATAGACAGGTAAGTGAAGTCTAACAGGGATAACAGTAAACAATATAATGAAATTGACTGTGATGTGGAAAAAATTGAGATCAAAAAGGTCCATTATAGTTAATCATATCCTGGTATTGTTGCAGCTGCTTTAATTTGGCAGATTGCTTTGCATCTGCAATACGGGGCTGGAGTTGGTTGAACAGAGATTGGACTTGCATTAGAGTGATAATGGCCTGCTGAAGCCCATTAGGATCTGCAATGAAGATGAGGATTACACAGATGACAAAGTGAACTGCAATGAGGTTCAAAGCAGTGTTTACACTCATGTCCACAAAGATGACAGAAAGTAGTCCATGCGAAACTGCATGTACATAGACCCAATCAATGTTAGTAGAGACTAACATCATAGATCTCTGAAGTTGATTGCTGACAACATCCAACCTGAGGAGTACATCTCCCTCCTTGCTAAAATGCAAGCAGAATTGTGCAAGCTTTGTGGTATGTAAGATGAGGCAGATTCCCCCCATCCCACCTAACATGGAAGCTGCTACAATGTGGTGACACATCAAAAGAAGCTGACCAAGGAGGAAGAATGACATGATGGAGCGAGTTATCCGACAAGGGATAGTAGAAGGGCTGTGTACTTGGAAGATGTGTTGATGGGGCTTCAAACACACAGAGCCGACAACAATCATCATCCACAGTGGAGCTGAGCACAGGCTACCAACGAGTAGACAGAACAACCAGATGAATGATAGAAGACTTGGGTATTGGATCCAGAGGTTCATATCCAGCAAAAGTAGTCCTTGAGTTTTGCGAACCTTACCAAGCACATTGGGTGATTTATACAATTTGGGGTGTAAGAAGTCACCTTCAGCCAGCACTTTTTGGAGTTCTGCATGGGCAGGCAAGACAAACTGAAGGACCATCCATCGTGAAAGGTTCTGTCCAATGCATTGTACATCATGGACAAGATTGGATGTCCCAATGAGGATCAGAGGGAGGTCCTCATCAACATTGTATAAAAGAGCCTCAACAGTCTGCAATGATGACAGGGTATCAGCTACAAAGCTGAGAATATCTTGATTTTGAGAAGATATCAAGTGAGGAAGAATGTTGACAATGGCATTGTCCAAACCGGTGTTGAACCATACTGGAATTTTGGTACACCAATGCCACATGCATGATTGAATAGATGTGGGAATATAAAACCCTCGATGATCACGAGCATGTACTGAATCACTACCAGGTTCCATATGGTCAAGGATATTGGAAGTAATTATTGTCAAGATCCGGAGGGCCAAGACAAGGTCATTCCATGCAAATAAGCCATGCGAGGATGGTGTAACCATGCAGGAAGCAGTTGAGGCAGTTGAGGCCAATGCATGAGCAGAAAAGGAACATTGTTCAAGAAAGGTGAAGAGAACCACTGTGACGCTTGGTGCAGAGCAGTTTGTGGTAGCTTTGGTAAGGTAGGATGAAAAATAGTTCAAGCTGTGACGAGTTGCATCTTCCAACTCTTGTAGTCCTTGCGGCTTCGGTGTCTCTTGCAACCTGTGCACATCCACCACCTCCAGCAATCCTGGCACTGCCAGCCCCATTCGCACCCGCGGCGTCCGCAGTGTTCGCAGCATCCGCAGGCGCTGCAGTACCAGTAACTCATGCAGCGCCAACAGATTCGAGAGCTCCCGTCTCAAATTTCCTAGTTCGTGCCCTTTCCCCAGCCGCTTTTGCAGTGTTCCCATTTCACGCCCTTCCCCCAGCCGCTCCTGCAGATCAGGTGATTCTGGCCATGGCCACTTCCTCTGCAGCTTTTGTAGCCAGGATTTGTCAGAGCTCTCATGATATTGTCGTAATGGTGTCATAACGGCAGGGAGGCACAGAATGGTGCAGCACGTCATAAAGAGAACACCGTGCGCTTTTTCGCGTTGAATTGAGTTGTATAGGTACTGAAGCTCAGGGATTACCTGGGAGGTGTATCGACGATTTAAGAAATCCTTGAACGACGGATGCACCAGTGTGACAATCATTCTGCCGCCCGGGCTATGCCGACAATCAACGAGGATTCCCAATGCCTCCTTTAGCACTATTTCAAGATCAGCATGCAGATTGTGGCTTTGGAAGTCGTTGCCAGGGTCAATGGCAAGCATAGTATTCAGAAAAGGCAGCGTCATGTCCCCCTCTGCAAATGCGATCCATTGTAGAGCTCGAAAAGCAGTCTCATTGCGTCCCGGGACTTGCTTGTTCCTTTCAATGAGTGTAAGGAAGTAGCGTTCGTACATTTCGGTGAGGCCTTTTGGAGAACTGGCCAGGATCCCATTAATGTAGGATTGTGGAAAGCCTCTGCTGGCAGTGAGAGTTTCGACCAGTAGACGGACGTAGATAAACATGCCATCTGCAGCATTGAGAATGAGCTCTTCCAGATGTGGCCTGTCTTTGAGATGTGGGATGGCCTTTTTCAACTCGGCGACCTTCTCGAATACTAAATACCGGATATCCTGCTGTGTGGTCCCATATCCGCCGATCTCCACTTTGGGCCATTCACGAAGGCGATTTTCAATATAGTGCTCCGGTCGGCTTAAGAGGAGAACTTTCATGTTGGATTGCGGTAATCTGGATAGTACGTCAATGAGAAGGTTGCTTTCAAAAATATACCCGCCATCTTCACGAACAGCCTCGCATTCGTCCAAAGCATCAATAATTACGCTGGTATGGACATTGGTGATATAGTTCAAATAAGAGTCTGTATGAGATGAGCGTACCGGAGTTTTGTGAACGATTTCAAAATCAATAGCAGATGCGACTCCAACTCTGTGACAGAGAACGAATATAACTCTGATTTCGCCAGAATGTCATTCTGAAGCTTTGCCAGATCCTCAGGATACAGACGCCGATCAGGTGACCTAAGAATCTGAGCGATGAGGGTTTGCAGGATTGAAGTCAATGTCTGTTTATTCCTGTCCTTCCCATCGCAAAAAAAGTACAAGAGTACTTCATCGCCGGTCCGGCGATCATGAGCTTGTTCTAGGAGATATGCTGCCAAGGTACTCTTCCCAGTCCCGGGCTTGCCATAAAGCCAAAGGCGAGAAGCCTCTGGTGTAGTTGTCGCATCTAGCCACTTTTCTATCACCAAATGTGACCCAGACCATGTGCACGTGCCATCAAGTCGAGCCTTCTTCCGCCTTTCGAAATCATCTTCGTAGTTGACCAGATGCAGTCGACGAAGGAGCCGCTCAAATCGGTCTCCTAGAGGCCGTAAAATGAGCATGGTCAAAATGAGCAGGCGATATAGTGCTCACTATCGCGGTGGGCCTTGAGCTCCTTGAATTCCTTGAACTGTTGTGCGATCGCTTCAAAATCAGTCCGATGGAAACTCTCCGCTAAACGGCTTCTTGCATTCTTCACTTCGGGAAGCTCGACAAAGCCCTTGTACCATGTCTTTAGGTCTGAGGAGAGGAGAAGTAAGATGATCTGTACCAGAGGGAGGAATCGAACGACAGACTGGAGGAGATCACTTTATTTATATCAATAAGATACTTCATGACGTCACGTAAAGCGTGGTGCGCGGGATTTGGAAGGTCCGTAGGCCAGTGGCGACCATACGTGCATATTCGAGGTAAGTTATCGACGATGAAAAGCAAAGTATCAACGATAGCTATTCATAATAAGCAAAGCAATCGATTTGAGATGAACTAAGCGTACCTTCTAGAGCTTCATAGCGAGCGCCAGCTGCCTAGAGAAGGGATATTAGCCTTATGCAAAAGCGTCGGCTTGCAACAGAATACCTGGAGGATGGTCTTGATAGAACTCCAGACTGTAACACTGATGTGACCACCAAACTGAGCGGCAGAATCGAAGACGGGTGAGAGCTTTTGGACGACGTCGTTAAGTTTCTTAGCCCATTTCTCAGCCGTTGTAGGTCCTTTTGAAGTCTTCAGTGTGTCCTCGAGCTTACGAATCGCCCCTTTGACATCTTCGGTAGTAACTGCTCCTTGCTCAAGCAATTCCCGTTGGTCCTTGGTGGCAATAGGCCATAAATGAGATTTTAGATCCTGACAGAGGGTTCGAATATCATCGCCAGTAGGCGTCTTTTGAACCAAAGCGGGTCCAATGGACGGAGGTCGAGACATGGCAAGGGTCGATGAAATTGAGCAGGCAGGGCACGAGGCAAGTGTCGTACGATGTAGGGCGGATGGGTACGGAGGGAGGTATAACCGTGACCACATGTCACGTGACGTTGTTTGGCTTACGTACCTCCCGTTCATCCCCCCATCCAAACACAAGATCTTTCGCAAGCGCCTCAACCCCTCCTCTGCCTCCCGCTCCAACAATATCACAATGCACCCCCGTCCTAAGCGACCTCCAATCCCAACTCCTCGAAACTCAATCCATCCTCGCGAGCCACTTTGATAAAGTGCGTGCGCTGAAAAACGTCCTCGCGGAGCAGGCGCGAGGTTGGGATGTTGAGGGAGTTTGTAGAGAAGAATTGCGGGTGGTCGGGACGCGTGGGAGAGACAGCGGCAGGAGGAGAGGGTGGATTGGAAGAGGGTGGAGGCGGAGGTGGAGGCGGGGAAGATGGAGAAGATAACGATGATGCGAGGAGTATTCGCACTATCGTACCTCATGAGTTGGAGAGGATAGAAGAGAAGGACGAGGTTCAGTTTGCGAAGCAGGAGCAGCAGGAGGAACGACAGGAGCGGTCAGAGGAGAGGAGGCGACGGAGGGCTCGAACTCGGGAGACCGAGGACTCCTGAGCCGATAGGTTTGGGAATGACCCATGAAGACGACGAGGAACCTCGTCGACGGGCTCACGATGATTTCGAGTCAGCCGTCGAGTTGTCTAGCACGTTGTAAGCTGAGTATGCCGCTGCGCAGAACACCATATCCGCACTCGAATCCAATGTTACAGCACTCGAGGAACTCGTACAAGCTCAATCTCAAGCGCCATCCCCACCACCACCTAAACCCATCCCAGCTCCCCAACAACCCGACTCAGTCACGCAAGTCTCTAACGAATGGAAGAAATCCGTCGAAGGCCAATGGTCTGGAGCGTTTCCATTGTCGATCGCGTTCACGATCGAGCCCCGAAAGAGGACCCTCCCATTTCTACCCGAACAAATCTCCCAAATCTCATGAACATTTTCATGTCATATTTCCCCTTTCCCATCGGTGGTCAAAACTTAAGATGACATTTTTGCTGGAAGTGCCATTGAGCCTTCTCGGCAAACGCATTGCCGTGTTTAGAGATGGTCAAATTGGACCATCCATTGGGTTTATATATAGATCAAGGAAGCCCGCTTGACTATATTTTCGAGTCATCTTCTCGTCTTCAACTATTTTTCTCCTCAGGAATTCAGAACACGAACATTTCTACTCTTCCCTTGTCTGGATTGCGCGCTTTCTGTTCAGACACAATGTGGTCTCTGACCAAATGCCTTGAGCTGTTGAGCCGCCAAATTACGACTGGGCACGCTCTGTTATACAGGGATTTAACGAAGCACCCTTGTCGTCGGACCCTGTAGTACTGGGGGACCTTGAGATGTTGTCTTCATCGCTGGTCACTAGTCACTCATCTCACACTACCTACTCTGAAATCGCTCGCGATCGGGTTTGGACACATCGACGCATTATCGCATACCACTTTCTTGTCTTTCAGCTCAGTCTTCTCAGCTCAGCTCCACTCCCTTCGTCTTGACAGCCCGCCTATTTCGGAGGATCATTCAATCGAGTATCTCCGTCCCCTCCAGTCTCTTGCCTATCTGATTCTCAGAGATCAATCGTAATCCTCATTCACAGGTGACCGGCTCCCGACCTCTTTGACTTGCATCGGTGGGGGTGCTTCATATTTGTGCCCGGACCTCGTGAATCTGGGGCTATTAGGCGTCCATGCATGTACGGACGAACCCCTTGTGAATATGGTGGAATCGCGATGGAAGGTCCCAGCTCCAGAAGACTCGGACATCGACACGGTCCGTAACATATAGCTTGTGATGAAACTAACTGTTACTATAGATAAATGTGCCTTCTACCATTTGCAGCGTTTCCAACTCGTTCTCAAGCGCAAAATGGCGACGCCCTTGTCGTCTCGGCTATTTGCACTGAATGATGAAGGATGGCTACTGGCTTACAATAGGACTTTAGATTTAGAATCCCATGGCCCAACGAAGATTACAATTACATTGCCAATGAAATTATATTTGATACCGTATTACACGTTCCAAGTCTCAGAACATACATACAACATGCATATGAAAGCACAAGGTCGGGGGGGCTGCAGAGTATACAAAGTAAACAAAATACAAAGCTAACAAAACGAAGTGGAGAGGTGTGTTGAACAAATGACGATGACAGAATGACGATACTACCAATGGATTAGGTATCTACATCTAGGAACTCCTTGGGCATATCCGCGAACGCAGCAGCGCCCACGCCCAATAACCCAAGCTGCAAAATGCACGCGGCTGTCTGTCGATACAGCCTCTCCAATGTTGGATGTGCGGGTCGACCTTGCGATTCTGCATTACGAACAACAGCAAAACCATCAGTCCAAGTTCAATTGCAAATAAATAAAAGTGGAGAAGGGACTTACGCAAAATATCCTGATTCAACTCAGTGGCAAGCGCCACCCTCGCCTCCTGCCCAGCAACCTCCGCAACGTCCCCACCAGCCTCCAACGGATCCTCATACGCCACAACGCCAAACGTTCTGTTGAAGATCGCTTGTACTTCCGGTCTGCTATCCGTCTTGTAGTCAGATTGGAGAGCCTGTCCGTACAAGATGGCGGAACTCAAAGCGGATTCGTATTGTGCTGCTGCTGCGCCTGTCCAGTCCGAGTGGGATATAGAGTGTTTGCGTTTGGCTTTGATGGGTATGGCCGAGGAACCGCTGCTGCCGCTGCCACTGCCACCTCCGAAACCGTTCACTCCGTCTTCAAGACCATCATCAACATCCATCCCATCAACAAACCCACTCTTCCCCTCCCCCACACCAGCACACCCCGCAGCCTCCTCCCTCTTCATCCTCTTCTTCAACTCAGCAGCCTCCAAAAGAAGCTCCACAAACTTCCTACACCTCAATTTGAACAACATCAGTCCTTCCTCCCTCTCCAATACCTTGGGATGCCACCGTGCAGTCTCATTGAGCGCCGTGTCGATGTCTCCTTCTATCACGCTGTTCACGATCCGGGTGCGGAGTTCGATGTCGTTGGGGTGTGTTCCTGGGCCCCAGCCGTCAAAGGTCGAGAGGGTGGTCGTAGTCGTCGTTGGGAGAGCAGTGGAAGATTTTTTGGAAGGGGGAGTGAGATCCATATCCATGTCCACGTCTACATCTTCATGGGGTGGCAATGACGATGATGTCGGCGCAGGTACAGGCAAAGGTACAACCTCCGAGTCTTCCTTAAAATCCCCTCCCACCAACCCACCCCTCTTCTCACACTGAGCCTGGAACGCCCGCGCAGTCTTCGCATACCCATGATGCGACAAATAACTCAACACAAGCTGATTAATCGGGCCTCTGCCTTCTGATCCCATAGCAGCAGCAGCAGCTACATCCATCGCACTTACATCCGGCTTTGTATCAGTATCAGCAGCATCGCCAGCACTACCATGAGGAGGAGGAGAATTGGTAATAAACTCCCTCCTTAGCGGGGTATTCATGATCGCCGCCCAGGTCACATTCCGCGCTTGTAGTACGTGATCTTCGATATTGAATTTAAACGGCTCGTGTCCGAAATTGACGCGGATCGCTTCGCCGCTGTGTCGAAGGCCGACGGAGGGGTAGATCGGGGTTGTGCTGCCTACTCTGTCAAAGACGTTGCCTGTTGAGAAGTACAAAAGGTAAGTGGGGGTGAGGGGGGGAGAGGAGAGAAGGGGGGTACGCAACCGAGGAAAGCACCGTCTTTGGTATAGAATGCTTTATTCTGGCTGAAATCGACTCCGCATCCAACGACGTCACCGGCTAATGTTTTAAAATATCAGAACCACCCAATTTCAAATTATAACGCAGGCTGTTTGTTGTGATAGCAATAGAAAGAGAGAGAGACGTACTCCCGAATTTAGGTCCATACGGCGTCCCATTCTTCTCCGCCGAGAACGAGAACCCATCGTCCCCGTGGTATCCCCACGAATTCTTCTCCCACCCGGGGAGGCGGGAGAGTTTCACATCGCCTGCTGCGAAACCTATTGATATGTGGCTACTTGGGGTGAGATTAGCGGGTAGTTGTGTGAAGGGAGAGAGAAAGGGATGTACCCTTTTTGGCCTTTACTGAGAATCTCGACTTCGTAGTAGAATATCCCACATGCGGTGGGGATGGGGTAGTCTGTCCGGGCTGCAGCTGCTTCTTTATCACCGGAGCTTGATGGGCCATTAAAAGTCAATTCCCTCCCATCGCCACTGACGCTTAAACTGGGACACCTGACTTCCTGGCTCCACCTTGTAGGCAACTTCATAACCTCACCATACTCTATCGCTTCTTCCCCACCCGCTACCGCAGCTCTTCCTCCTGCCCTCGCCAACCCAGAAGAAGAGACCCCGCGCGGTTGCGCGCGGTTGGAGGACCGAGAGGGGGGCGGGCTGCTATCTTCGTCGCTGTCTTCAAAGTCGGGCGGGCTGTCTCTGCCTCTACCTCTTCCCGCTGTTGCAGTAGTAGCTGTGATGGTGCTCCGACGATTACGAACTAGGTAAGCGTGGAGTTCGCCACTTCCTGCCCCTGCGCTGGGGGTGCTGCGCTGTGGGAGAGATGGTGGAGCTTCGGTTTGTAAGAGATGGCGGAGGGCGGAGTGGGCTAGGTATGCTGGTCTTGGGAAGGGTGTTTGGGATGGGGTGGGGAGATGGGGGAGATGGGGTGCTGATGTGGAGGAGGAGCTGGGGTTGGGGGCTCGGGAAGTGCTTGGTGCACGACCACCTGGGCCGGCACCGCTTTGGCGTCGTGTGCGGGTTGGGGAGGTGGATGAGGAGGGGAGGCAGGCAGGGTCTACTACGTTCCTCGCACCTGAATTGTTGCCATTATTAGTATTATTGGAGCTGCTATCAGCACGGATAACACGAGGTTCGAAAGTAGGCTGCTGCGATCGCGGGGAACCCCGGTTTGTGATTGTGGACGATGAGGAAGCTGATGTTGTGAAGGAGCGTGCTGTGGATCTTGTGGGCGATAGACCTGGGATACCCATTCCCAAGCTGAAATTGGAGAGGATGGTGCTGGTGCTTGCTCTCCTGGCGGGGCCGGGGCCCCATGCACCAGCACGAGGAGGCGGGCGGCGGGAAGGGGGCGAGGAGATTTGGAGGTGGAGGTAGGAGTCGTCGTTGGACATCGTCGCTGGTTGTGTGGTGCGCGGGATGGGAATGCTGGGCGTTCGGCGTTGCGAGCTCATCGTAGTTGTACCAAGTCATGTCACACGACTGCTCCGTCACGCTATTCATTTACCTGTCACACCCCGCGTGACGGCGTACGCGTTCTCTACTGCAACAATGGTACACCCCCCTGCTCTCTCCACAACCCATGATGCTAACCACCATCCAGGACCCCTCACTCAGAATCGTACCCGCAAGCGGCCCCAAATCAACCTCGCTAAACAAAGACACCACCAACAGCTTCGGGCTGCACGATACCCTGCAGTATGGTGCGCGGAGCATCGCGCAGGAGGTTAAGCAAGATGGTGTCATCAGGCAGAGGCTGGAATCTGTGAGTCCCTTCATTTAACATGGAGGGAAGATACTGATTGGGAGCAGTGGGAGGAGACGCAGGATAATATGAAGTTGACTCTGCAGCGTAATATCGAGGGGTTGCATGCGCCTGTACGGTTGTTGATGGAGCGCAAGATCGTATCGTCTGTGCGTCTCCCTTTTCTCTTCTCAGCGACTCACGCCTAATTCTACGCAAAACAGAACCCACACATGCCCGAACTACCCCAATCGAACATCCACCTCGACATCCTAATGGGCCGTGACGAATGTCTCGAACCAGCGGATTTCTTTGGTGGTACGTCCCCCCCTTCTATTGCTCTCGTGTATTTAACCTCATGGCCTCAACAGCTATAGAGTCCGGCCCCTCCATGGACATACATGCCGATATGGAGAAGAAACGGCGTATCTAGAATTTCCTAGTTCGACTCTTTGGAATACTTGTATAGATCCATCGACCATTGGGCAATTTTCATCCGTGCTCTTGTCTGTCTGTTTGTCTGCTCACCCCTTCTCTCACTTCCTCTTCCACTACTGCTGCCGCTGTATTGTGGCCCACTCGTTGATTTCCGGTCCCTTGGAGGGGGCTGGCGATTGGTGAGTAAGTTATATAATTCGTCGGTGGGCACTGCTTATCAGTGGGCAGGGTTTGTCTTCAATTATCGGCGGGATACGTCCTTGAATTTCGACCGCACGGTATGCTAACCTTGGTCTAACGCTGTTCATCATAACATGGGGATAAGTCGACTAATGGTATAGACCCGTTGACCATTAGCCAAATTTTATCCGTGCTTCCCTCACTCTTGTCTATCTCCCTGTCTGCTCACCCCTACACACGGCTTGACACATTTGGGCTGTTTAATGATCATGGCACATTCGCCGATTTCCGGTCGGGGTCGGCCATTGGTGAGTGAGTTAATTCGTCGGTGGGTACTGCTGTGTTTGATTGGTTGGTAGATTGGGAGTGACAATATGGTTATCTGGATCTTCCATCCAATAGGCAACTCTGAGTCGATTCTTCATGCCAGTAAAAAAACTCCAACCCAAGGGAAAACAACCCCCAGTCTTTCAGAACACACCCGGTCATGACATGGGTATGTATGGTTGCCTATTTGGTTCTTCCGTCGAATCGGCAACTTTTAAGTTGAGCTGCCTAGCTCTTTGACTATGCCATCGATTACTTGCCACGGATAATATTCTGCGCTACGGCAAGCACAGGCGGGCGTTGTTGAAGCAGAAAAGCCATACCATATCACTCCCGCACTTATTTACAACTATGCCTTTCGACTGACCGGCCCTTACCGCAATACTGCCAAGAATCCATCCACAACTTATTCTCGCACCTGAACCCGGATTAATCCTCAGGTACCAATATTCCCTTATGAATCTCGTCACACTGTTATTGGACTAGATCCAGAGACGTATTGTTTCGAACAGCACTTTGATTACAGACGGACACTGAACATGCTTATGATCGATATTTTGGTGGTAGAAATCTCGAATATCTGCCTCGGAGCGGATCCTTCTCGTCTCGCAACAGTTGTGCATGGCGATGCGAAAACCGGAGCCATCTGGGCAAGAACACTCCAGTCTCAGGCTTGAAGGGGAATTCCCTTTCAGGGTCTGTGGAAGATGAATTCAACCGTTATCGAAGAATTGTTGCATATCTGTCCCCACATTTGAAGATCTCTAACAGATTTTCCAGCTCATCCAACTCATCACAATGCGCTCAAGCGTGTCGATCTCCATACTTGCATCGATGACCCACACGGGCATACTTGAAATCAATCAACCGGATAGAGGTAAGGTCGTTACCGCGCATGACGAAATTCTCAAGCTCCAGTTCTCTGTGTTCGCAGCCTGCCTCTTTGTGCAATCTCAGTACGTTCTTCATAACTTCGATTCTAAAACAAATATTTTTTGTTAATTAAACATTATGCATTCAATGTACGCCAAAGACAAATATACATGGGGCGCTTACTCACTTCAAAGACCTCGGTAGATCTTCCAAATACGCACGAAGTGTCTCGTCCACAAGCGAATCACCAGAGTCCTCCAAGATCATACAAGCAGCGCGCGCCACATCCCATCTCGACCACACTCTCTTTCTCGTACCTGTAGAACCCAAAGAACCTAGGAACGACTCGTCCTTGAAGATGCCTCAACTCATTGCAATATAACCGTGCCTCTTCCTCGAGACGCAACGCCCAAGCTTCCGCGCCAGCATCGTTTGTGGCTACCTTGGCAATGATGTCGGGGGACCCATGTCCATTTTCCCCCTATATACATGGAAACGATTACCTTCAGAAACTCAGAAACTAGTACTCCCCGAAGGGAGATGGTTAACTCATTTTTGGTGTTGTGATGTGGAGAAGATGGGTGGAGTTGGAGATCACCACTGCCCAATAATTGCAATGGTTCGCCGCTTGAATGCCGATGAGGTAAATGCACCCGTAGTAGTGACGAGAATCTTCTGGAGATGTCAGAGGTTTGAACGACGTGTTAATAGGAGGATTACAGCTATGGCACAGTTCACGCGGAAAGCCAAAACCCCGCAGGTTTGTTCCGTGCCACTCAGAAATCGTAGTTTTGCCCGGACTTTTTACTTATAACTGTCTTTGCAGATTCGCGAGCTTTCTATGACTGTCCACAAGGGATTGACCGAAGTCACGAGCCAGAAATCGCAGACGCCATTCAAATACTACAGTCATGTTTTCATTTAGGGAGCGGCACTGCGGCAGCTACATACGGCAACGAAGATAGCCGGGTCACCAGGCCCAGCCGTTTACCGCACGTACACTCTATATATGTTGGGAACGTGATGTGCACCAGATTCAGACAGGTGACCTGCCACTGACCGTCCGAGTCTGCCTTGCAATAGCGTCCTGTGATTTTCCTCAAGACCTTGAAAATATGTTACCACACATTCACGTACTCATTTGTGAAAATGGCTGATAAAAATGCGGTACAGAACATTTCGCATTTCGCAATCTGCCCTTCAGTTGACTAACAATGCCAGCAGCCGCCTCCTCTCCACTCGCCAAAGGCTAAGGTTTTGTCCATAAATGTTGACCAACCAAGTAAAGAGCGAATACCGCATCCTCGTTGGCAATCAGATCAAATACATCTCATTGGATCCTGGGACACTTGACGGTGACATCCTGTCCTTCCCCCCCGACTTATTCAATCATCTTCCGGAGCTACCACCCGGTGATTGGACACGCGCTCGCATCTACAGGCTATTGCACTCTTTGACCATCGAGCCCTCGGACGCAATGTTAAAAGGCGTTACATCACGCTGGCACCACAATCTGGTTGATGTTCGATTCCTCGTTATCGAGGAACGGTTATGGGATTCTTGGTTGAAAGGATGGAAGGTTGCTCTGGAGGGTTGCTGACCTGGGAGCTGTCGTTAAGCACCTTCATTCATTGGGGGTTGTCCACGGAGATTTGAATAGGTACAACTTTGTCATATCCCCCTCTGGAGTGACCCTCGTTGACTTTAAGAATGCGATGAAGAGCGGAGACGAGGAAGCCATGCAGAAGGAGTTCATGCAGTTGGCTGAACAGTTGATGGAGGCGGTGGATCTGTTCGAGAGTCGGAATAACAGGTAATGTATGTGATATTTCTGGCGCTCCGCTCTGATTTTATTAGGGACCCTTGCTTGAAAGTCCGAGAGTGCCGGTGTCATTCACCGACCGTGCCACACAGCGAAGGACTTAGTTACATAAAGCTCGGACTGGCCGGGGTCCCGGCCTCATGTTCTTATGTCATCATTTTGAACGTCTAGTCCGATTGTACGGCGACCGTTAAGAGATAGCGTCTCCTTTCAACACCGTCGAAGATGGCAATGGTAGACAACACGTCCAATATCTATACAATATCCAGTCAGTATCGCGTATCTTGATGGATCACGGCTTATTTTCGTCTAATCTTTATATGCCGTGGCGGCAGTTCTGCGCGTCGATCATATCCAGTGGAAGGATGAAATATCATATGTTAGCCTACGGATAGACCGCAAGAAGGAGCCTTTGAAACCTACCTTAGGAAAGGAGTTTCAGCTGTGCGTCACGCCATGGACGCACTGGTATCTCACATGTAGCTGATGATTCGACAGGACAGCAAAAGCTTCTTCAGTTCTTTGCCTGTCGCTCAAAAAAAAGGTCGGGCACAGTTTTTTTGCTAGAAAAGCATGTATAGGCAGTGTCAATATCGAGTTCAATGCACTACTGGACCAATGTAAGGATAATCAATGTAAGCCCATTTCTGCTGTCGTCCGATAACGGGCTTCTTATATGTTCCATGCGCAGATGCTGACTTGCCACTCAAGTCAACGGAACGCAGTTCTATTACCGTGCGGCTCGACGCTACTTTACCGGAAGCAGCCTCCAAAGCACTGTCTCGTGCACTAGAAGACAGAAATAAGATTCAGATTCCCGCTGCTGCTGATTCAAAGCCTGTTAAAGTTGTGGCTGCCGTCGTAAATGCAGACTCGCTTAATAGCCCCTTTATGAGCGCTTTGTACGGTGTCGTCTCGAACCTGGACGTGTTTGTCAAAGTCGTTGGGACGTTGTCAAAGGTGAGTAAATATTGTAGGTTAAATATTGTAGAAGTGTGCTGACCGAAATGAATACAGGTTCATCCATATGTCAACTTTGCTTTCCAAGTGACTTTTTCATTATACCAGGTACTTGCATCCATGTGTTCAATACTAAGTATCTGAACCACCGAGGCAGGTACTCAGTGCGCAATTTGGCAGAGACGAACAGCTCTTAGCGCTTGTCACCACAATGCAGGATGTTCACTCATTCGCTAATAGCAACGGTTGTGTCTCTTCGTTAGCTGAGAATAATAGCACCCTCTCTAACAAGTTAAAACGTCTCGAAAATGTCATTATCGAGATATTTCGACAAACGGTTGAATGCGCGATCTTTGTCCGGGAATACACAGGACATGGTTTTGCAGGTGAGCAGTCAAAATTGCTGTATGCGATGAATAGTACTGAGTATTTCTCGCAGGGAGGGTCCTGGTGCAGACCTTTTCGGATACCGGCAAGACAATTCAGAGCTTGCAAACTGGTTTAATTGAACTAAAAAAAGCCTTGACGGACGAAAACATCCAACTAGCTGCCTTTGTCTCTACTAGAGTACTGCAGGGTGTAAATAAATTAGGTTAGTAAAAAACATCATGTGTAATCGTTTGTGTACTGACACAAGCTTCAGTGGAGATTGAAATGCTAAAGGAGCTGAAGATTGTCACTTCAACCACTTCCTGGCCCACTGGTTGTCAACCCGGCACTCGGAAATGGGACTTGGAGTCCGTTACTAAATGGCTCACAACACCTTCATCACCTTCATCCCAGAATATACTCTGGTTACACGGTGTCGTAGGCTCTGGAAAGAGCACTGTCGCGGCAACACTCGCCCATTCATTCAGCAAGCTTCATCGACTTGGAGCTTTCCTGTGTTTGAACGCGAAAACCGACCCAAACGCCATCATCCCAACGATTGTCAATCATCTTGTAAAGTTCGATGCAACTATCGGAGAGGCTATCAAAATTCGGATTAACAAGGATACTATTAATTGGCCTATCCGTGATCTATTTACTGAACTGCTTCTGGGACCACTTGCATCGCTCCCGGAACCATACACTAAAGGGCCTATCATCATCATCATCGACGCCCTAGACAAATGCGATGATCCTGCATCACGGAAGGATTTCTCGTACCTTTTGGACATACTAGCCAAGGAATTTAGCAAACTTCCACATGCCTTCCGATTTTTGATCACCAGTCGTGACGTGTTTGACATCTCAGCCGCTTTTGCTAATCGGCCTAACATCAAAGATTACGAACTGGATGTTAACATCTCCGATATATCCCTGTATGTTCGTCACCAGCTAACAACTTTGCAACAAAACGCCATGTTTGGTTTACCGTCTGGCTGGCCAGAAGATGGGAAAACCCGAGCTCTGATCAAAGCCTCAGCCGGTCTATTTGTTTGGGCCGAAACGGCCGTCGCATTCGTAGAAAACAGTAACAGTCCTCAAGTAGGACTCGACAATCTCTTGGACTCCCTCTCCCGCGGCAATACCGAATCTCCCCTCGAAAATCTCTACGGCCTCTATAAAACCGCGCTTGAAGCGGCTGGGAAATGGTCCGATAAACAATTTGCCGAAGATTGCCCTTCCGTACTGGGGGCAATGGTTGTTGGATCAATTCCACTGCCATACGAAGCAATAGATCAGCTCTTGGGATTATGTGGTGGTAGATCATCACGTCTAATCTTACATCGCCTGCGTTGTCTTCTTCGGTGGACCGAAGAGCAACCTGCCCGGTTTCTACATGTGTCATTTGCGGAGTATCTGGTGGACAAACGATGGCGTAAAACTCATCCATGGTTTATCGATGCATCCATTCACCATCGACGCCTTGCCCTGGCGTGTTTCCGGTCTATGAAAGATGACCTTCGATTCAACATCTGCTCCTTAGAAACATCCTACGTATTCAATGACAACGTTCACGGCTTAGACGACCGCGTCAAGAGCATTCACATCCACCTGTCTTACGCTTGTCGCTTCTGGGCAGATCATTTTACGGCCGGTTTTGCAGACGATAGCAGCCTAAAGACGCCTCAGGCGCTGGAGGATCTTGAGAGCCTCTTCTCGGCGCTTGACGATTTCTTACGCTGCCGGTTGTTGTATTGGCTGGAAGTGCTCAGCCTGATCAAAGAGGTGCCTGCTGCATCAAAGGCTCTTTCATCTGTTACCAATTGGATCGAGGTACGTATCTATTATGTGTATCCGACGTATCTATGGTAGTCTGAGCCTTCGGCTTCCAGAGTCACAGCAAAGTGATCCCAAATACATTATCAGATGTCTCAAAAACACTCGCGGCATTTGCTAGAGATGCCGATACTTTTGTTAGGGAATTCCACGTCGCCATCTCGAAAAGTGCTCCCCATATCTACATATCAGCAGTGCCATTGTCACCCTCGGGATCGATGGTCTCGCGACAATACGCCTCAAAATATCCTCAGCAACTTCTAATTGATAAAGGAAGAGTCATTGATTGGCCTAGCGAGCTGGATTTTTGCGACGACCGTACCAATGAAGTCAATGCCGTAGCCTTCTCGTACGACAGGGAATATATCGTGTCAGGTTCAGATGACGGGTTGCGAGTTTGGCACGCAAACACTGGCGCAATGGCGTCGAGGCTCCCTGAGCATCACGTCGATGTTTCCAATTCGGTTGCTTTCTCGCATGATGACAAACAGATTCTCTTAGGATCGGATGACCCAACTGTCACGCTATGGGACACAAAGAAAAGTGACTTGGTTAGAAAATTCGAAGGACACAGGGATGTGGTCAGCTCAGTTGCTTTTTCGCGTGACGGAAAATATGTTGTCTCGGGCTCCTTTGATACGACCATTAGGGTGTGGGAGACAGCGACTGGGAAACCGGTCTGTGATCCTTTGGAAGGTCACGGAGGCGGTGTTTTGTGTGTTGCCTTCTCGCCTGAAGGCAAACGGATTGTTTCTGCCTCGAAAGACAGCAAAGTCCGAGTATGGCGTATAGATATGGGAGAGCCGATGTCGACCAAAGTTTTCAAGGGACACCGTGACGTGGACGAGGACGATTTCGATATCTTTTGGTTTGAAAGCATGCACAGCGGTGAGGACTCCCAAGACGAGGGAATCCAAGTGTCGCGACCTTTGATTCTGTCTGGACACACCGATGAAGTCAATTCTGTTGACTTCTCATGTAACGGCCGCTTGGTAGTTTCAGGGTCTGATGATTGCACAATCAGGGTGTGGGACACGCATTCACCCGAAATTTCAGTGCCATTTAATGGCCACACCGATGTGGTGAACTCTGTCGCATTCTCTTCCGATGGTACACGTGTTGTTTCTGGATCTTCAGACAGGACTATCCGCGTCTGGGACGCGCAGACGGGCATGACAATCTCTGGGCCCATCTATGGTCACATGGACTGGGTTTGGTCTGTCGCATTCTCGCATGACGGACAACGGATCGTTTCGGGCTCCCTTGACCAGACTATCCGTGTGTGGCACACAGAGGCCGCCGAGGTGGTGTCATGGCTTGTCAAAAGGCACGCTAACCCTTACTTCTGTTTACCCTTCTTTTTCGGCTAAACCATTTCTGTGTTTCTTGCAGACCCGAAAGTCAAGATGCCCCCTCGGCTGGTTTCCACGATGGCTCACTACTGACGAATGATGGGTGGATGCTAGGCAAACAATCGGAACTGTTGTTCTGGGTGCCCTCATACCATCGCAAGGGACTATGGTGGCCGAGGAATACCGCCGTTATTGGCCGACAAGTGAGTAAACTAGATTTTGGAAACTTTGTACACGGGCCTTTGTGGACCAGGTGTCAGTGTCCTGTAGGGCAAGGATGAGTCACGTGATATGTTGTACCTGCATTTGGAAATGTTGCTATCGATAATCGACAATCGATCATTGCCTCCAGTTTGGCTGCTTTCAACCTTCTCCGAGTTGAATATGAGCTTGAACTACATCGTCGATCATATTTTTCTCCCGCCCAAACTACCGCAGAATGATGATTTCGATCTTACAAACGAATACACACTTTGTCAGCTAGTTTTTCGGTTTGCGAAGGAGTACAGGGATCTTTTACCCACCGACAAACGATGGAATGCGCTCGTAAAAATGCTGAACGTTCTTCGCGTCTCTCAAGAGTCCAGCACCCTTTCCAATGACTACATCCAGGAATCAATGGAAACAATGCAATGTGGGGGTAAGACGATGGATACATCTCATCCTCCATTACGCCTGATTTTTCTTGGCTCCTAGATATCATTACGCTTCTCATCCGCTCGCAGAATGCGGGAATTATTCTTCGCAAACTCGATACTCATACTGTCTTTGAATTTTTCGAAGCATCGCCTCTGGCTGCTGCTGTCATGGCTTGCGGCGCCAAGTTGGTATGCTCCTATCCTGGCCCTGCTGTTGCCGTACCTTGCGAAAGTATCGATAATTCCAATTTCTACAAAGAGCTCATGTCTTTTCTTGTGCATATGAATCGCGACGCCCTTGATTCATCCCAGAGTACCACGCGACAAGAAGACAGGGACACCCCACATCCGCGTTACATCACGCAGCTGCTCCGAGGAATCTTGTTGGGAATTGGAACGGCGACCACAGTCATGGTCACTCGTATTCGAAAGAGAATCGGGGATGATGTGTTGCGGAAAGATGATGGAAAGCCATGGCGCAGATCGTCGCTCTGGCTTGTCATTCGCGTAGCCCTACAAACGACTCTTTACCGAAAGAGTACCGGGCATAGCGACTACAAGGCATTCATGGTGTTTTTGATGGCGAGGATACTGCAATTCGGCTTGCATGAAGATTCCTTACCAAGTGACATTATCTTTTGCATGAGAGCGAAGATGAGCCGTCGTCTCTACAAGCTGTGTAATACAACAGCTCCAGAGTTTGCAGCTCCCGCATTTGTGATTCGGGAGGCCCATGATACAGGACAAGCGGCAGAAAAGATCTTGCAGGAAAGATGGTCCATGGTGCAAGAGCGACAAGCGGAGTCAGGACGATGGGCACCCGAGGACCTTGATATTGAAGGAGATACTCGCCTTTCTCTTCTTAACAGCACCGACTATATCTCGCGAATCTTAGACAGAAATCCACCTCGCACCTCGTCGTACTCATTCCAACCACCCCAACATCCTCTGCGATTGAATGGATTTAATGCCTTTTGTGAGGTAATTCAATCCAACCCGTTTATGGCCGACGCAGCCGTGGCCTTGGGGGATTTCGAGTTGGCCGTTCAGAATGAAATCGATGATTGGGTCACTCAGAATCTTCACGACAGCTCTAGCTGCGTTAAGGTTGCTGCATGCATCACTCAATACTCAGATGCGGCCCGGAAGCAATACGAATCCAATCCTGAGGACCAGTCGATTATGCTCCTCACTATCTTCGCGCTATGGGTTGCCCTCGATAAGATAGCCGTTGCACAATGCCCGCTATTGAAAGATTACTCGCCAGAGGTTCCCAGTGATTTGTTCGCGCCACTGCTTCTTCGCAAATCCAAGACATTCAAACTTCTTACCTACATCGAGAAGCACTTGCGCAATCGCCACCTCTGCGCAAGTCTCGGGTCAATATTTTCGGATGAAATAAATGACGATTCGTTTTCCGTACGCTACTTCAAGGCGTCGAAACATCACCAGACCCTTCTATCGCTCATTGAGAAGGATGCGAAATTGGAGCGGGAAGAAAAGCTTAAGGAGCTTAAGTCTAAAAATGCATTGTATAAAGCGTATATCGCCGAAGCTGGCCTCTTGAAACACAGAGTCCTGCCGAATCGTGAGCAGGATCATAACTTGAAGAAGAAATGCCATACATGTTCGCTGGAGAAAAAAGCAGCCCGCTTGCAGATTGCGGTACATGAATGGCCACTACCCCGAGATCCCTTCCAGGCGAAAGCTGTTGTATTTGAGCTGGACTACCCTCTTGAGTGTGGTTTATGGAGGGCAACAACTTACCAGATTCTTCGGGACATTTGCGTATCTGACCGGCAACCACCAACTGGTTCTCCCGTTCAGTTGGACACATATCACGGCCTCCAGAAATATGTGGTCCACGATCGGATCCGGAGGATTACGTTGGCTTCAACATCCTCGTTCCCCAACTCCCGTTCCAGAATCATAGCCATTCCATCCGACGAGTCTGCTGTTTGTGTAAACAACGACCTACAGTACAGGCTATTCGATACATCTGGGAAGGCCTGGGTTTCCGCATCCTCTATGCAGTACCGTATTGTTCCATATTGCACACTGCAACTGCCCAAAGACAGTCCTTACCGATTCATGCAATATGCAGTTGACGGTACATCTCATACGTCCAACCAAGTCCTAGCCAATCAGTCAGAATGCCCAAAGGACTTGAACTTGCACGAATATATTGCGTTCGCCAGTTTGCGGAGTGGCTGTCATCTCCAGTGGCTCAATATTGCTCGGGAACTACGTGCAAAATCTCTGAGCTTCTATAGAGAGGAAGTGCACACACTCTTGAACCAGGCTGCATGGCAGATTGGAGATCTATCTGAGGATGGCCATAGGAAGTGGCATGCAGAGCTGACAAATAAGGGATTCGGCCTTGTCCTATTGAAGGAGCTGTACGACCTTACGCTTAGCGTGAAGACAAATTGGCTGCAGTGCATTACGGTGAGGACTGTTATCGCGCTCACCAGTCGTCTTTTGTCATCAGCGAATGACGCTGAGGTCAGAATGGAAGCGCACTCGCTGCTGCGAGAAGCCCGGAGCGTCACATTTGAATGGATGCATCAACTGTCCACGAAATTACAAGAAAGCAATGATGGGCTCAAGATCAATGAGCTCCGACTGCGGCTGTGTGAAACGGCGTTAGCATGCCGGAGCACCTACGATGTTGATCCTGGACATCTGCCGGATCTTGGTCCTTCGGATGTCGCTATTCTAGTGGAATGTGCCATCGTGCTTTATGACAATACCCCGACAACCATTTCAGATGTACTCCACGATTTCAAGAGACTACTGGATCGCGACCGACGATTATCTCGCTTCCTTGAGCCTCTATTGTGTCAGCGACAGCATTGGGAAGGTTTAGACAACGCGATAGTCTCTATATGGGGCGATTACCATCGAGGGTCTGGTTGGCAGCAGCTGAAACCACCAAATAGCCGCTGGCTCAAAAGTGGTTCGGAATTGCAAGATGTTCAATTCAACCTGCTTGAAGGCCAATTGCTTATCAACGGAAGGCCTCTTTTTCGTTTGCCAAAGAGTGTCGTGGAACATCCAACATACTCCCGAATATTTGGTCAAGTGAATAAAATACCATTCGTGGTAACCTTCGGCTGATATATTTTGTAGAAAATATTGGACGTAATACCCTCCGATATTCCCGGAATAGAGTTTGCAACTCGTGGTTCGATCCATGATTACCAGGCAATAATTTCTCCTGATAATCAATTTCATCCACGAACATCTGACATTTCCCACAGGTTCTATTTGCTTGGCGGGAAGATCACCAGCTTGTGATTCAGACAAAACGGAAGTCAGACGAGCAAGTTCTGGAGCTCATTCCTCATCGTACATTGCTCGGTGACCTTCCTGAACTCTTGGTAGAAAATTTCACGCACTGGCTTGATCTGTCAAATCACGAAATTGAGCTACGACCGCTGGAAAACCGTTGGGAATCTTCCCACGAGCATTGGCACATAAAGCGCGCTAACGATGGCTTCTGGACAATGTGCAAAGGATCCCATTCATTAGTCGACATTCGGAGTTCAACGTCTCAAATGATCTCCGCCCGCTTGAAGGCACTCGAGTATGAGGAATACCTTACTATCACCTACTTGCCAGATGACCGCTCTTTGTCGGTCGATTTGCCTCGTTTCAGGCTTTCTTTTCACATGAATGATGTGAAGCATGATAAGCATCTAGAATCCCAGAATCTCCCAGGCTTGGAGATTGATCCGGATCAATCCACCGGCACAATGTTTGGACTCGTAAGTCAGCTCGTTCTCCGTGCAAAGGACCGCGTCTCAAGGCTACTTCCCCGGTCACGGCGTGTCATTATTCCACATGGAGAATGCCTCATGACTCTAAACAATCGCCTTAGGATTGTTATCGACACAAAAATGCAGACCAGCGTCAAGTTCCATGAATACCGCATTGATGAAGATCTTGGTTGCCTTGTCGGCAATGTAAGCCTGATCAGCAGGCTATACAAAATCTATCTTCATGCGATCAGCAGTCATTGCCTGATCGACCCTTTGACTGGACGCACGGGTACGGAGGAGGCACTGTCCGAATTGTGCTCTGCCAGCTGCCAATCATTCCAGAAGCTTGGAACCACTGAAATGGCCATCTTGAGTCAAATTGGCTCTTTGACCCCTAGTAGAAGTTCCTACCCTGATCATCCCGACCATCCACCACTTATGCAGAAGGTTGGATGGCAACCTGCCTTCAGCCCTCTCGCACAGCATCACGGATTCTACACAGCAGCACAGGCGATCACGGCGTATGGGGAGAGCCTTCGATTGTTTGATGGGCAACTTGATATTCGGGGTGACAATCGAACTTCTTCATCCTTACACTTGATTGAGCGCGCTGGGCGTCGTACTGCATTATTTTATTCCAAAGAATGTGCAGGACCTCTGCTTTCCAGTGCTGCGGATCAAGAATACACTGCTAGAGATCTTGAGGATGGTGAGGAGGTGGTGCATGTTAGCAAGGTTTCTAGCATGGTGTATGATTGGCCAACGAGACTGGACACCTCCGAACGGCTGCTTGAAACCCTAAAATGCTGGAAAATCTTTTCTACAAGCGATACAGGTTTAGACCTGTCCTATAGCAATGATTGGCTCCAACGAGACCTGAAAAACATGTGGATCCCTCTGTACAACCTACTCCGCGGATGCTCGAAGGATAAAAATTGCTATCAACTTATGTTCAGTTTATCTGCTCTAGCATATGGATCCCCCCGAAGCCGGAGCCTTATCCCTACATTGCTTGCATTCGCAACTATCACTCAGTTCTGCGCAGTACCACCACCCTTGTGGCCGTCGTATGACCTTGAATCAGGATTCGAACCGCAGCGAGAATCACTCCTCAAAATGATCCGCGACTCCGCTACTTTATCTAAAGATAGTCCCGAAGCCACTTTGGCGCCGAGTCACAGACTGAGCGGGGCTGATTCCGAGCAGCACCGTCTTCAGCGCTTCGAAGCTCGGCTTGATTCCGAGGCTGTCGAAGTGGTCGACATACTTTTGAAGCAATGGCCGTGCGATAAACCGAGCCTGCCACCAGATACGTATTCTGGGTCATTTGACATCCCGAAGCTCATGTCAGACATGAAGAAATGTTTTCTAACCTGGTCTCAAAATAGAGAACTATACGATTACATAGAGCGTGTCCAAGATATACTGGACGGGGCGCGTGGATCAGCACTGCGTCAAATAACATTTCCGACGTGCAACGTTGCACCGCCAATGAGCGGATATCCTGTAACCTCCTCAGTTGTTGCTTTTGAACGACTTCTCGAGCGAGCTGCGCCCCAGGTTGCTCAATTACCGCAGCCGAGGATTCTGGGAATCCCTGAGACGTCGTCCATAAAGCACGTCCGTCGAGCAGAGACAGACGAGTTGGGATCCATCCTATTGGACTTTAAACTCAAGGATAATACTTTCCACCAATTGTATGGGGAAGATTTGGAACGAAGTCGACAACGTCTAAATGATCAGATGATCCCTGCGCATCCGGATCATATTCCTCTACCACAACAACAGCTCGATTATCACCGAGATGAATGCAGACGACATTTTGAAGCTGTTTTTAATATTATATATCAGTCACTGTCACCTTCCAACGATACGGAGGAAGTTATGTTCACTGCAGGTTTATGGCCGCGCATCACGAAAAGATCGCTACTAGCCAAATTAGCCTTAACCTCCCGCGACGTACTGGATGCCAATCAATGGACAGATGTGCTGACATCTTTTGCACAAGGGATGCTCTGGTTCCAACGCTCACAACGTCTCATTCGCTTTGCTCACCATAACAATCACGAGGAATTTTTCAAAGAGTTGGAAAATACAGGGGACAAATATAAGCATGCGAGACAATATCTGGATTGGCTTTTGATTCAGGTGCGTTGCTATGACCACTATTAACACCCTACAATGAGGCTGACTTGTTTTCCCTCAAGGTTGACGGTGATTTCTCTGTACGGCCTATCCAAGCTGGTGTTGCGCTGGAGATGATCTCGCCTTCTTCAGGCGAAAACACTGTTCTTCAGCTCAATATGGGGGAAGGAAAATCATCCGTCATCGTTCCTATGGTCGCTGCAGCATTGGCAAATGGTCACACGTTGACGCGAGTAGTCGTCCTGAAGTCCCTGTCGACTCAGATGTTCCAACTGCTAGTCCAACGCTTGAGTGGCCTTGCAAACCGGCGGATATTCTACATGCCCTTCTCACGTGCAATCAAGCTTGGGGATCTACAGGTGAAGGTAATCCAAGACTTGTATGAGAAATGCTTGAATGTTGGTGGAATCCTTGTTGTACAACCAGAGCATATCCTCTCGTTCAAGTTGATGGGTATTGACCGACTTATCTGCTCCAAATCCCCTAATGACCGAGAATTTGGCCTCAATTTATTGGAGTCTCAGCGATGGCTAGAGAAGAACTCGAGGGACATTCTGGATGAAAGCGACGAGATATTGCATGTCCGCTATCAGCTATTATATGCAGTGGGACAACATCAATCGCTCGAAGATAGCCCCTATCGTTGGACAACCGTTCAACAGGTCCTCTCGCTTGTACAAAAACGTGTGCCGGAGGTGTATGACGAGTTCCCATCTGGAGTTGTATTCGAGAAGAGGCGTGATGGAGGACGTTTCCCAACGATTCGCATACTTCAGGACATAGCTGGTGCAGCTCTCGTTGGGTTAATCGCCTCAGATATCCTTGATGGCGCACTTGTCAACTTTCGACCTTGTCACACATACGCTCGTCAAGTGATGTTGCGCGTCATCACAGAGATGAATATCACCAGGACTGATACCGACTTTGCTAAGAAATATTGCGAAGACCAGTGGCCGTTGAAAGGGCTGTTATTGTTGCGAGGCCTCCTAGCCCATGGGATTCTCTTATATGCTTTGAAAGAAAGACGATGGCGAGTCGATTATGGGTTAAATCCAAGTCGAACAATGTTGGCTGTGCCTTTCCGAGCCAAGGATGTTCCTGCTTTGAGGGCAGAGTTCGGCCACCCAGAAGTTGCGACTCTACTCACGTGTCTAAGTTATTATTATGGCGGCTTATCCAAACACCAGTTGGATCAATGTTTTCAACTTCTCCCCAAGATTGAAAACCCGGACGAGGAGTACGGAAACTGGGTTCGTGAGGCGGATTCTGTCCCCAAGGAGCTGCGTCGATTTGGCGGAGTCAATCCAAACGATGATCGCCAGTATGACAATGATCTTGTCCGCCTCTTTCAATACAACAAAGCCGTCGTCGACTTCTTTCTGTCTCGAGTCGTATTTCTCCAGCAGGCCAAGGAGTTCCCGGAGAGACTCACAACCTCCGGCTGGGATATTGCGGAAACGAAAGACCATGTCACCACTGGGTTCAGTGGTACCAATGACAACCAGTATCTTTTGCCGACATCGATCACCCAGAGTGATCCATTGGAGCAGTTGAGTACTAATGCAAAAGTACTCAGCTATCTCTTGCAGCCCGAAAATGATCGTTATTTAGCGGTTAAAGGTGTTGAAGCTCGTCCTCTGACAGAAATCTTTGTCGATTTTGTCGTGCAGCGGGACCCAAAAATTCGGATTTTGCTGGATGTTGGAGCGCAGATGTTAGAGTACCAGAACCTTGACCTAGCCAGATACTGGCTTCAACTAAAGCCCGATGTTCCAGCGGCAATCTTTTTCGGCCCCAACGATGAGCCAATGGTGTTGACCAGGGACAACACTGTCGAAGAATTTATCTCCTCCCCTTTTAACCAACAGTTGGACAAGTGTTTAGTGTATCTAGATGATGCGCATACTAGGGGCACAGACCTAAAACTGCCCGGTGATTCGCGAGCTGCCGTCATTTTGGGACCCAAGGTCACAAAGGATCGGCTTCTTCAAGGTCAGTTCATAATATTTGCCCGTTTATTTATACAACTAACCCCCACTCTAGGTTGCATGCGTATGAGGAGACTAGGCCAAGGCCAATCTGTCATGTTCTTTGCCCCAGTCGAAGTTGATCAAACCATACGGGAGGTCGCCGCGAAAGCTACATCGGATAAGGTCCGAGTTGTAGACATTTTACGATGGGCGATGCTGGAAACATGTACAGACATCCAACATCATTGTGCCCATTGGGCTCAGCAAGGAATGGACTACGAGAATCGAAAAAATGCATGGCTTAAATGGTCATCCGATACCTCCTCTATCGACAAACTGAAGTCTTCTTGGCTCCGGCCCGACGCCAGATCGCTGGACACACTGTACCCAATCTCATCAAAGGTCCACAGAAGAACTGGAGAACCCCCGTTGCGTCATGCATCTTTTGAGGTCACAGAACTCCTTGAGCGATGCCAGAGGCTTGGGGTCTCGCACTTTGCCAATATAGCTTTGGAAGAGGAGCAAGAACGAGAAGTCACCCATGAGGTGGAAAAAGAACGCCACGTCGAAAGACCTCCTCAAGCAAAGGCAGCTAATCACCGGACTGCCGACCACCTGCGCAAATTCATTCAAGGCATCATTCCACTAAGCACCACTCATTTTGTTCATATATCCTTTACTTCACACCAAAATTCAGCAGTGTCTCTGGACCACTGGTGGTCGCAAGATTTGCTGACAACCCAAGACTTCTTGACCACGATTCAAGACCAGTCCCAGAATGTCGGCGATTACCTGCGCCCAGTCAACTGGATTATATCAAGGGCTATGGGAGGTCGTATCATCCTCGTTGTTCTCAGTCCCCATGAAGTTAACGACTTGCTTCCGGAAATCCGGAAGAGCAAGGCTGTACATCTTCATCAGTATTCACCACAGGTGATCCAAACGACAGGATCATTTGACAATCTCGATTTTTATTGCATCCCACCTCTAAAGAAGCCATGGGCAGCCCCGCCACTGGTGTCTCAGCTCGGTCTCTGGGCTGGCCAACTGTACTGGCAAGATTATAACTCCTATCGTCAAGTTTGTGACCTTCTAGGTATTTCTACAGATGAAGATGGCGAAGGTTCAAGTTCAAGCCAGCCTGATAGCTTCATAAGTCTAGAGCACCAACTAGGCCCCCTTCATCCGTTCAAAAGACATCTTCTCCCCTTGTTAATAGAACTGGTTGGACGGCGGCGGAAGGGAATGGATTACTCGTTATCTCATTTGGGTCGGATCTTACATGGAAGGGTGTTGAGAATGGATGATTTTCAGCGGCAAATATATACATAGACAGACGGAGACAGAAATGTGAACGCGTAGCCTTTCTCAATGTACAGTAATCGGACAAACATGTTTTCATTCGCGAAACAAATTATTTGTAAGGGAGTTTGATGCATTACGAATGACACTCTGCCCAAGATGTGCCCTGTACAAAGTGTCGCAAACCCAGTTTAGTAGTCTGCTGGCCGCTGTTTCTCGATTGTTTGCGATGGAAATGAGGCACCCAGAATAGCAACTCCGACTGTTCCCCCAGCACCCAGCCTTCCACGATGTTTGAATTGTCACAATAACCGACGGGTTCTGCATCTGAAGATGCGTTTTTGGAATCTTCGCGCAGAAAGTTGATACAAATTGATAAAAAGAGCGATAAAACGCACCGTGAATCTTGCTTGCATCCCACACCCGAGCAGTACAGTCCTTCGAGCCGGACGCGATCCGTTTCCCGTCAGGGGAAAATGAAACAGACCAAACAGCGTCCATGTGCCCTACTAACGGCTCTGATATCGCTTGACCAATCTCTGCATCCCAGATCCGAATAGTTTCGTCGCGCGAGCCGGAAATGATCCACCTGGCGTCAGGTGAGAAAGTGACGGACAGAACCCAACCCATGTGCCCTTTCAATGGCTCTGCCACCTGTTCGCCTGTCTGTATATCCCATACCCTGACAGTGTTATCCTGTGAACCAGAGACAATGCGTGTCCCATCAGGTGAGATGGCAACAGATAAGATCTTCTCTGTGTGGCCTATCAATGGCCCTAATTTACATATACCTGTCTCTGAATCCCATACGCGAATAGTCTTGTCCCGTGAGCCAGAGACGATCCGTGTACCGTCAGGTGAGAAGGCAGCCGAAAAAACCCACGCCGTATGTTCCCTGAAGGGTTCCAACAGACATGTACCAGTGGATATATCCCAAACACGAACGGTTTGGTCTGCTGAGGTGGAAACGATCCGCTTCATGTCAGGGGAGAAGTTGACGGACAGAACCCACTCCTCATGCCCTATAAATGGCCCCGACACCTTCTCACTAGTCATTCCGTCCCAAACCAGAATAGTCTTGTCTGCAGAGCCAGAGACGATGCGGGTGTTATCAGGCCCATAGGCAACCGAAAAGACTACATCTTTGTGTCCTGTGAACGGCGCTGCCACCTTTGTTCCTGTTTCTGAATCCCAAACTTGAGCGGTACGATCCGATGAACCAGTGACAATTCTCTTGCCATCAGGTGAGAATGCAACGGAAAATATTGTAGCCTTGTGTCCTTCGATAACGAGGGAGAAAGCTGGCCAACGGACGGCTCTCCCAACCTCGATCGATGGAGCCCTTGGGAAAAGAGGCAGAAAGCGTTTTGCGACAATTGATTCTGTGGGTGAGAATGGCAGAGCTGACATGTAGATATGAGGGGTACTCCGCGAGATAGCAACGGAGAAAGTTGAGACAAATATATGGGCATCTGTGGCAAATGCAACGACCTCGTTGTTGTTTGCCTTCGCATGAGTGAGATAAACAAACGTCAATACTTCAATGCATGCCCGAAGATCGGATAAGAATGACCTACCAAGCTGGCCCATCTAGCAGTGATTTGAAGAGCTTGTGATGCATGGACAACCTCTTTAATCAGGCTCATAACTTCCAGCCAGTACAGGAACTGAGTGAAAAGAAAGTCTTCAACAACTGCAGCAATTTCTGGGACGGAGTTTGTGGTTTGAAGGTGATCTGCCCAGAAACAACATGCATATTTTAGGTGAGGGGAGATGAGATACCCGATGCGATCATCTAAACCCAATCCTTCGTCATTGGCAACAAAGGATGTGTCCAACTGACAGATGTTGAATTTCAATTCTGTCTTCATGGTCCGGATACATCCAACGGCAAGACGTTGACAAGCAATCGATTTTTCAATAAACCAAGGTTGATTGCCACATCGATCATGGTCAGTGAGGTAATCTGCGAATGACGGGTGGAGTAGTCTAACACCTTGTCCTGGGTTCCACGAAAGCAGAGAACCCATATGTGACAAGATGCGAGCGGACGGTGTGGTTGTTTCGATATCCATGCCTAGAATCCGATCCAGTGTTGTATCCGATAACGGTTCCTTGCCAACAACAACGGCCCCCATTACTGTGCGGAAGTGGAAAGTAAATTCTTCTTCTTCCCATGGCATCTGGTTCAGAACCGCGGCGTAAAGCGCGTCGAGTGTGGACTCGGGACTGCCGGGATACTGTTGTAAAATAATGTCCAGTTGATTGTTTGGGTCAGGCCCCTCCCCAATGAATTTGATAGCCGTGTATGCAAAAACGAATAGACCGGCAGAATGTTTAGTCAAAGCCAGTATCCTCTCTTCTCCTGGCCAGTATGTTTCGAGAGCAAACATCTGTCGTATGGTGGCAAAACTGTGATGAAGGTATAAAGCGATATCTGAAGTATTAGCTTCGGTGTAAGTGTCGAGTTCCCTGACCATAATGTTGTGTCGGTCCATGAAAGCCGTTGCAATATCTATTTCCATGCGACTGGTGATGAAGAATCGAAATACGAGCGGTAGTTTAGCTAATTCCCGCGACAAGATTCTTAGAAGATCTCTCCGCGATTCGGGGCTAGCGCATTCATCTAAAGCATCAAAAATTATGACAATGGGGCCTTGGTTGTTTAGTCCAGGATGTGATTTAAGTGGCTCTTGGAGCAGCTCAACGAACTGATCATGCAAGGGTGCGTCGATGATGGTTGGATTGCGTTCAATTTGAGCACAAACAGCTGCATTGATAACGGGATCAAATGATGCAAGCTGATAAGATAGAGTGCGGATAACCGTGTTCGGTTCGTCGCTAGCATTATTCCTGTTAAAAAACAAGAACGCTCCGAGTCGACCGAGGTCACGGAAATATCGTGCAATAGTTGTCGAGATAGTGCTTTTGCCGCAGCCCGCCACACCATATAGCCAGAGTATATTTTGATCGTCGGATGGAGCCATAAGCCAGTTGGCGACGAATTCGAGAGTATCTTGTCGTGTATCGTCCAAACATTCAAGGCGTAATGAAGCATCCATAGGGGTAGGATTCAGACGTTTTAAAAGCTCCACGTTGACTGACAACGTTTCTTGCATGAGCACATCAAAGACTTTACACAACAGAAGCGCCCGACGGACCTAATGTGGCGATGTTTTCAAATACCATTGAACTGACAAAAGCGGCGTGATGTTCAACACCAAACTCCAAAGATAGCTTCAGTGCATTTAATTGGTCAGACAGAGCCTTGATGGTCCGAGCGTCATCCGAAAACACACGTCTTGCAACTCTAGCTGCAAATTTCTTCAGCGCTGATAATCTCAGACAATCAGAATGATACACACAAGCAAACCCGTGTCCGCTATACTCCCGTATGAATAATGCACATTCTATGATTTGTCTGAGTGTGATGTTGATAGTGTTTTCAATGTCTTGAGGCTTGTTCTGCATTGATTGGACAGCATTAACGACAGAGCAGACACTCCCCATGGTTGAGACAAGATCAACAATCATTTGATCCTTTTCCAACTGCGCCTTCATGACCTTAAGTCGGCTTTGAGTAATGAATTTGAAAGCGAGACGAAGATGATACCTTGTCGAGCGAAGAAATCGTCCGGAAAGCAATTTTGGCATACGGATGAATCTGGGGTTACCCGGTCAGTTGTAGCTTCAGGGATACGCGCCTTCCGCACACTCACTGTTGATATCGCGTCTGCAATTTGAATAACTCCATCCAGATTCGCCGAAATGCTTTCGAGCGTCATCCCCAAGTCTCCTGGCTGCGTAGCCTTTGTTTTGGCGTCTGTTGCTCCAGTAGACTCAGAATAAATAATATTATCAGCGTCCGCGATCCCACCGCTTTCACTTTGACCAACAATAGAGACTGGAATTGCGTCAGTCTGGGGAGTATCATCGGGGGCTTTCTCCGTATCGTCGGTACTGAGCCGAACCGTGATAGTACCTTTCATCGAGTGGTCTGATTTACCCTCCCTTGATTTCAATTCCAAAATGACATCTATCGAGCATGTATGTCAATCCCGGTAAACAACGAAGTGTCTCGCCTACGTTGACCGTTATCACACATTTGCAAGAGACTGCCTGCATCGATATGCACGACGCCAACGCAGGGGTCTCTGATAAAAGGCGTAGACGTCATGTGCTTGACCAACAGCGAGAGCATCGATGAGTCCTCCCCTGACCTGTCCAAAACATGCGAATTAGTAGCCACACTCATTCGGAGTCCATCAGACTCACAGTAAAAATTCTTCGTTCCAAGTCGGTGTCAAGCTTCGAGTGACCACCTTTGTACGTTGGATCGATTGGTCACCCAGCAAAACATCCACGTATAAATTTGGCCTTTGTTGGAAAAGCTTCTTGGGCCATATGATCTGGTCAACGCTGCCAACTAGACAAAAATGAACGGAGAGAAAACGTCGATGACTACCGAGACTGACCGTGTAATGTATATGTTTTAGCCATTATGGTACGTCCTTAAGCTTGAAGCTGGCTCCGCTATTACATCGATCGATAACTGGTTCCCACGAACCACGAGCACCCACTATCACGCGCCCACCTTTTGACAGTGGTATTATATAACACAGTCATAAGTGGCCCATCTCGTGGTCTCAAATATACAAACATTTTGCCCCAAACAAGGCTGTGAAGTCCGATCTTTGAAATTCATCGTCATCGTTGCAAACGATGTTGAAAGATTGTGTCAAAACGGGGTACCACCTTTTGACAATTGACCACAGCTCAGCGCGAACTCCAAATTTCGCTTTCAAAAAGATCTCTAAATACATCTAAATACATTTGGAATGAATCCCGAACAGGTCCGAGGCCCAGAAAGCAAAGAGAACGATTGGGCAAGCGGAAAGAGTCAAATTGTCAAAAGGTGGGTGCGTGATAGTACACAAACTTACTTATAAGATACCAGTCTGCACAATTTGGCGTGGGATAGGACCAGTAAGGTTTCAAATCCCTAAGAACAAAAGAGATATCGTGTATTAGGAATATGCCTGACTCGACAGATCAATCTACGGGGGGTACGTAAGGCTCTACCAGCATCTTGCTAAATTCTGTCAACTTCTCTGGGCCTCGGACTTCTTCTGTGAGTAGCGGCAGTTGAATGATGTGGAAGAACTCGTCATAAAGCTCATGAGCCTCTGCTAAATACTTCTGTTGCATCTTTTGCCGGACGCCACAGTGTTCGCAGTTGGATGCTACGCATTGTCGGCATGACGATAAATAAAAAAGAGAGCAGACGTACATTTCTTCGGGAATAGAAGTTGGTTTACGACTATGTTATGTGTGTCGATCTCGTATGCTGTCAATTCTTGAACTAGTCGTTCTGTTTCATATAGCGATAAGAATTCGGAGATGCACACGCAGACAAAGGTCGTCTTTTCCTATTATTTCGTGAGAAATGAGCTATGAAATATTGGGACCGAAAGATGAAGACGTGCCGGATCTTTAAACTGGGTATTGACTTCCGTGATGACGGACCGCATCGACTCAAGCTTTGCAAACATGTCTTCTTGCGCGTCTTGCTGGCCTCCCATCATTGTAGACATCTATTTAAAAGGCATCGTTGATAATTAATTTATGTTTGAGAAAGTCAGTTATCGGTGCTGACTTGTCTGATCACAGGCCCGAATTGCCCACTGAGTTGACTCAGCTTTCCCAGAGCTTTCTCAAGTACACTCGGAAATGAGAGGAACCGGAGGGTGTGTCCCGTTGGAGCGGTATCGAAGACTATCACAGAAAATTCCATCGATTTGACGTGTCTGTGAGGTGTGAATGTGTGAGCTGACGGAACGAGCATAGATAAGGAAACCTACTTCATGATTTCAGCAAAGCTCATGGCTTCATCTACACCTGGAATAGCAAAGGCCAAGTCTTGCATCATTGAACCCATCATGCCGTTCTGATCCGCTAGAAAACTAAATTAGTATCACTATTTTGTCAAACAGGAATGTGCCATACATTGGTCGACCATCTCTTGGATAGCACTTGTAGGATCAATCTCCATAGCGGAGAGGTTATCGAAGCCGTTCACCTTGGTGGCATCTTTGGAGAACTTTTGGCCAAATGCATCCGACAGATTATGTGCTGGATCGGTTGACTATTTCCCCGCCAAAAAAAGTAGTTTATAAGATGAATTGCACCGGATTCAGAAGGTAAACTGGACTCACGATGAGGAGGACGGATTCTCGGCATTTAGCAAGCTGAATGGCGAGCGAACAAGATGTCGTCGTCTTTCCTAGAGAACGTGGACAGTAAGATATATCCAAATCGATATCCATGTCAGGAGACACCAACCTACGCCTCCCTTACCACCTGATCAACATTGGGATGTATGAGCAATGTCATCTGTTGAAGCAAGCAATTGAACGTGCCACAAAATATCCATTTGAGAGATTTCTGATCGAGGACATTCTGGAGCGTAGGGGGGAGTAGAACTTCTTCAGACATTTCTAGACAGAATTGGACGAGGTGAAGATGAAGGCTGATGAAGGAGAGAAGGTCGCGTACTACTAGCCTAAGTTGAAATTGGACGTGTTCGATCCTGTCTGATCCTGTTCGATCATCTTGCCACAATTCGAAATTGTACTCTAACCTTCTACGACATACCCATTCATTCCATTGTACAGAATGGCCGAGAGAACAAATTCTCCTGTATCTTTTAGAGGTGTGTTATGGTGCTGTAAAGATCAAGTGTTTGCTAAAGAAGTACACGTCCTTTTCAGCGCTGCAGCTTGCCAACGAGCAGCGAAGTGCATACGGATTAAGATATAATGATTTTACTCGTTACCGGTGAGAACGCCGTTTCAAAGGCGGGTGTTAAGACTAACCCATTACAATCTCACCAGGAAGCACTGTGCCAATAGGACTCATCGTCTACGGTCGACACTGAAGATGACCCATGGCAAAGGTCGTGACTTCAAGAAGTTACCACTGATCACACCAGACAATGTGAAGGATGGCCAGTGCGTAAAAGGATTTAAGATATTTGCTCAGTTTGACTTACATGTGTGTATACAGCTTGCAGCTCTTGCTTCTGGAAGCAGAGCGCGCTTGGGCATTCTCCCAAGAACTTATCGCATCAGCCCTCCAGCCTGTTAACGATGATAAAGCCAGTTCTCTAAGGCACAGTGCTACGGGTCGATTCCGGCGTGCTGTCAACTGGTCGACGCAGCTTCTATCTCTCTGTCAATCTCTCCATGCCTCATCTCGTCTGTCTGCCGACAGCTTGCTGCAAATAACCGTCTATACATTAATCTTGAACGGCCGATTTCTGCGGTATCGAGATGAATTTGAGGATGCTTTGCTCCAACTTAGTGTTGCGAGGAATTTGTTGGATGAACTAGCTGATAGAGCTAGTAACAGCCGGGATCAGGCTCTGGCTACTTTATTCGCAGACGATATTGGCGCAGAGATTAGGTATTGTGCGCATGAACTGGGTCGGTCAAAGGCCTATGACGTCGATGGAATTGTGAAGGAGCTAGCTTCGAAACATAGAAACAAAATCGTGGAGGGATGCGATATTCTGGTGGCTCAGCTGAAAAGAGAAGGCGAGGCATTGGGCAAGGAGGAGGTCAGGAAGAAGTTAGACACACTGGTTTGGGAGGGTCAACCTGTGCCCGTGCGAAATCCAGAGCTGGTGGACGTTCTGTTGAAAGTGCAGGAAGCGGAGACGAGGCTTGAAGGTGCGGACGGACAAGAGCGGGCAGTAAAGGGTGAAACGGGGAAGAAGAAGCAAAAAGGTAGTGGCTCGAAGAAGGGTGTCGCTGCTTATGATGCCATTCTCTTGGCGTTGAGTGATGCAGAGGATGTTGCCCGGAAATTAGTGGAGGCACATCAGGTACTATATCTCTTGCTGCTTTGTGTAATCCTGTCTTTACTTATGACTTGTATTCCAGTTGAGCGGTTCTGGTACTGCAGGTTCTGGAGCTGGCACGCGAGACATCCAATTTGTCCACGCATACATTGTCTATCAACTCCTCTCACGCCGAATTCAGCGGGACCTTCTTCTGATCACCACTCTCTTCTCCTCGCAGTCATCTGGGCCCTTACGTCCTTCAAAGAAAGCTGGTGTTAGCTCGTTGAAGCCGAGGAAGGAGCTGGTCGATGCGAGGCTTCATCCGGCTGTAGTCAAGTTGCTAGATACAATCCTGCAGAGTCTCGGACAAATGCGCAATTTGAGCATCGTGGATGAAAGCCCAGACCTTGCTTCTGCAGTTGAAGCGCGATTGTCATTCACAAAAGCTCGGAGGCAAGTTTTCCAATTTAATATTGAATTATAATTTCTGCTTATGCATAAATTTTGTCAAATACAGATGCTTGTACCTCGCTCGCTGCTATCCCCCTGTGAAGAGATACGCGGAAGCACTCACACTCATTCAGCATGCAAACATCCACCTCCGCGAAACACGTTCTGTCCTACCGACCTCCGATTCAGATCCAATAACTTCGGGCACACCATCATATTATCCACTCACAAACACCGACTTCGATCGCCTGGAAGGAGATCTATCCGCGGATGGACTGCTATTCAAAAGAGATTGGTTTGCGTACAACGGCGGCTCAGTCGACGCTGACAGCAAATCACACAAGAAACCACTATTCTTTGATATAGCGCTGAACTACGTCCAGCTCGATATGGATCGACTCCAGGAACGAGCGGGCAAGAAACCTGTTGTCAAGTCTACGGATGCTAAAGCAGAACCGAAACAAATCGCGAGGGCCAAGGTAGAGGAGGAAGTGCGCCCGCTGACACCCGAGCCTCAGGCTACCCCGTCGGGTGGATTGAGCAGCTTGTTAGGAGGATGGTGGGGACGTAAGTGACAAGTGCACATATTCGTACTTTTCGGTCAATACGGCTGGCATGTTGAAAATGTTATACAGCTTTACTCGTAACTATTATATGTCCAGTGTTCAACTATATGGTCCAAATGCAAGCGGAAAAATGAGATTACTGCTGCAAGAACTGAAAGAGAAGTTCAGTACACGATAGAGAATTTGAAAGATTTGATTTGACCTCTTCAGCATCAGACTCTGGTATCGCCGATATCCCTCCATTTTTGGCTGCTTCGGGTTTACTGATCAGACTCATTTTTCGACCTTGTTTCTGAACTTCGCTCCAGAATTCTTTGTTGCCTGGATCGGCGAGACATGTCTGCCGCAGATCTTTGATGAAACTAGACGGAGAGGAACCCAGTATTTCATTAGTATACGTGAGGATACATACGATCGGGAAGCTGCTCACTCATTCCATGCGTCTATCTCGTCCTCCTGCATAATGCGTTAGTTCGATCCTTGCAGTGAGGCGTCTGACATACCTTCAGAGCAGTATCTCTGAACATGGCCACGCATTCAAGAAGCTCATCATTCCTCCTCGACGAAAACGGTTTCATCACGATCTCCTTGATCACGAATCCTAGATCCTCGACAGCTTTACTGACAACGTCCCCCTGCGATATATTCTTCCGGAAGTCCTGCAGCGGGTACGTCGTACCAATAATCCTTCCAGGTGCACGGCCAGGATCAATGGCGGGTGAGACGGAACGCTCTGGTGTAGGCAAAGGTTGACCGTTCTTGAGCTTCTTATCGGGAGACTCGTCAGCGTCGGAGTCGTCAGTGTCACTATCGGCTGCAACAGGCTTTTTGGAAGGAGACGTTTGAGCTTGTGATTGTGAGGCGGTACGTTTGGGAGGTTTGGCGTCAAGGAGGAGCATTTCTTCGTCGTCGTCTCGGGCGCGGACGTGTCCGTCTTTGCGCTGGCGAGTCACCTTCTTCGGGACTACGGGGAAAAAAACAATGAACTTTTGAGCACAACTCCAATTGTTGAAAAGGAATCAAACAAAACGTACCTTGTTTTACCTTGAAAGACGTCTTACATTCTTCGAGAGCATCTTTCGCCCGTTTGAGGACTTTCTTTGGTGGGTCGAAGTACTTGAGCAGTTCGGGATGTGGAGGTGGAAGCGGGTTAGATGCGACGTCTTGGACGACTGCGCTATGGAAGAGTGCTTGTTTCGTGCGATGTATGGCCGGGTTATACGACAGGCGGGTGTCGTACCACGGATAACGATTCCTACACCATTATATAAATTATGAACACTCACTGTGACTGGGCAAGGCTGGAGAAGGAGAGAGTATCGCACCCTTCTTCGTCTTTCTCGCCGGCATGCATAAGGTCCATGGCGTCGACGAACTTGTCCATTGCTTCTTGTTGTTCCTCGGTGGGTATGTACGGATGCTTGGTGACGACTTCCCCCTTTTTGTTGACGAGGTTGTCAAGCGATGCGAAAGTGTATTTGCGGACGTCGTCTGCGAAGGGCATCTACACCATAAGTCATAACGAAGGAAAAAATCCCTCAGTGGTAGGTAAGACGGGAGGGATAAAACTCCAGCTTCTTACCTGCACCCAAAGCAAACAATCGACTTTGTCGAAAATACTAGGACTTAATACGCCCATCTTGGGGTCCGCGCCGTCCTTCGTGACCCACCTCGCGATAGCCATGACCTTTTTCTCCTCCATGGCTTGAGCGATGGAGGAGAGGGCAACTTGTTGAGAAGGGGCGGAAGGGTCCGCCCAGATGTATTGGACTTCGGACATGGGGTAGTCACGGCGGAACTAGTGTGGGTGTTGATTAGTAGGGTGTGAGGAGGAGAGCGAGGAAGGGATGTACATTTTCCGCACTGAAGAATCCACAGATATCGATTCCTTTCACCGAGTTCAGTTTTGGGAATTGACCATCGGGACAAGGGACGTAAGTCGTTCCGTATTTGAACCCACGGACGAGCTGCTCTTTCTCCACCCTCTCGATATTCTCCTCTTTCGCCTTCTCTCCATCTTCATCCATGTCCATCGCGTCCTTGTCTTTATCTTTATCTGCCGCTTCCTCATCTTCGTCATGTTCGGCTCTATCAACGAAATACTCAGTCCTCATCGTAAGCTGCGCATACGCCGTCTTCCTCTCCTCATCATCCCCACCCATATCTTCATCTTCATCCTCCCCACCCCCAATTCTCCGTCCAAATTTCTTCCACCCCTTCGGCCGTGCGAGCGCGGTGCATTTACTACTCTTGACTAGAATCTCGGCTGCCTCCTGAGGTCTGCCCTCGACGTCTCCGATACGAAGGACTGTGCCCATTAAGACGGATTTGGTAGTTTTCATGGAGGGGTAGGCGAGGGAGGTTAGGGCTGCGGAGAGGGTGCCTAGGAGAGCGGAGGGAAGGGCGGATGTTAGGGTTTGGAAGAATTTTTCGTTTGCTGCCTGTGGAAGTGTGTGTGTTAGTGACGGGTCGTGGGATAGGTAGGAGGAAAAGGGGGACGTACTTTGATAATGGACTTGTCTTCCTCGTGGAAGGGTACTTCTTCATCGTCGAAATCGATCCCGCTGTGTTTAAATTCAGCGACAATGAGGGGAGAATACGATGAAATGAAGTGCACATACACGACTGTCAGAATGATATTAAGGTCTGTCATTTTTTTGACCGTGGCTTCCCAATCCTCGATTTCGATGGGGTTCTCCCCATCGGTGAGGATGATGACTTTCCGGGTCCATGTCTTTTTATTTCCGAGGTAGACGTCCTGAGTTTCGATGCCTACTATGAGAGCGTCGATTGCTAGACAAATTAATGATCAGGAGATTGAATTTCGAGGTGAGGGACGGATACGTACGGTCCCCGATAATATCTGATGGTTCGAGTTCGTCGAGTCGGGCGAGGGTGCCGTAGTTGGGCTGGGCGATTGGGATGTACTCGGTGACGTGCTCGTAGCCGCCGTTTTTCTTGTTGATGATGTTGTCCGTGTCTAGCAGAGCACAGGGGTCAGTTGAATGGGATAATTGGATATGAAGAGACAGACCATCTGAGCCAAAGGTGATGACACCACACTGGTCCGTCTTGCGTCCGTCGAATATCTAGTTGGTGCTCGCTTGAGTGCCATGTGGGCAATGTGCCGGGCGGGCAGGCACGTACCATCTCCTGTATCTTCAGTTTAACAAACTGCAAGGCCCACTCGAGGTTAGTCATCTCTATGGACCTGTCTTCCCCTGGCAAGTCGACGGAGCGGACTTTGCCCATGGAGGGGGAGATGTCGACTAGGAACATGGTTACTGTGTACTGCAGACACGGTGTTAGTTGGTGGCATGGGGATTTGGAAGAGACTTACACCGGCTCGTTCTGCTGGCATTGTGGTTGAGGAGAGACGGCGATGATTCGGAGACGCGTTGGATTGATTAGGCCACGTGATCGTCGGGGCCGATGCTTTGGACTCGAATTCACTTCAAAAATACATGGCTGGGTCTACGCTGGGTCTCAAAGGTCTACTGTAGGTGCTGCCGGCTGATGGCTGCTTAGGGGACTGGCCATAGCATATTATGCCTGAATTGCGCCACATATGGCCGAAAGAGGGAAGCCTGTTGGCACAGCCACGCAGTGAGAGTCTTTGTCTCTGTGCCATCACGCGCTTTCCGGTTTGCACACCGAGACGCGACTGGTTTAACCGTTGCCCCGCCACTGACCCATTCCCATACAATGTCCGCCCAAATGGGGGGCAACAACCCCCAACAACAGTCTCCTCAAATCCAAGGGCAGCCCAGGATGGGCCAGCAGAACGCCATCAAGGAACGTTGGCAGGCTATGATGCAGGTAATGTGTTTTTTTGGGGGGGCTTTTGGTCTGGGGACTTATGGGCGGATCTTTTATAAATGAATGGAAATTCCAGCGCGCAAATCAATTGAAGCAGCAGGGCTACACTCCTGAAACTTCACAGGAATTGGCTGGTATCATCAAGCTTTTTAATAATTTCCAGGCCCAGCAAGCACAAAGTATGTCCCAACTACTACATTTTCATTATTTTTTAAATCTCAATCTGCCTTTGTCCCACAGACCGTGCACAACATGCTGAGCAACCACAATCCGAGCAACCCATCGCCAACGGGCACACATCGTCGTCGTCATCATCCACATTAGCCGCTCTCTCAAATGGCACTGTACAAGCACCAACCCCAGCGCCTCTATCCATTACCCCAGGTCCCATCCCCAGTGCACCACCCCACCCACCCCAATCACCCACGCCCGTCTCATTCAGCGAAGAGCAGATCCAAGCCCTCCGTGCACAGATCCATGCCTTCAAGCTCATCTCGCGCGGGATGCCCGTACCCTCTAATATACAGCAAGCCATCCGTGGTCCAGGACAAGCTATCGCCGAGTTGGAAAAGCAGCTAGCGGGCCAGGACGTCACTTCGAGAGTCGTTGATGGTGTCGTCAAGATCCAAAAGGCCAGCGAAGAAGGCGTGAAAGACGAAGATGGGGACGAAGTGATGAACGAGGAGGATGTCCCCAAAGGCCCTTTTTTGGAGGACGATGTCAATTCGGGGATATATCCATATAATGCGTACAGGCATCCGTTCACGAATCTGCGGTTCACCCCAGGGGCCGACCCACAGAAGTTCGCGACAAAGCTACAGAGACTTCTTGTGCCTTCTGTCATGCCCACTGGACTCGATGCGCACCATATCATAAACGAGCGGGATCGATTCATAGAAGCTCGGATTCAGCAGCGCATACGGGAATTGGAGGCTATGCCTTCTACGATAGGCGATGGGGGTTTCGAGACTGTCTTGAACCAAACGACAGACATGAACAAGGAGAACGACTCCCTCATGGGCCCGCCCCCCTCAAAATATGAGCCTGATACTCCTCTACACTTGCTCATCAACCCCAGCCCGAACGCACATGGCAAACTGCGCGCCATGATCGAGCTGAAGAGCCTCAAAGTGCTCGATAAACAGCGAGCTTTGCGTGCCCTCGTCGCAGAGCGTTTGACGCATGGATCGCTGTTACCTCTTAACCGAGCTGATTTCAGACGCATGCGGAAACCTACTATCCGAGATGCGCGCATGACGGAGCAGCTTGAGAGGAAGCAGCGTGCAGACCGGGAGAGACGAGCGAAACATAAGCATGTGGAGCAGCTTAGTGTTATTACTACCCATGGGAAGGATGTGTTGGCTGTTAACCGCGCTGCGCAGGACCGGGTGTTGAAGTTGGGTAGAGCGGTGTTGCAGTTCCATGCGCATACGGAGAAGGAGGAGCAGAAGCGGATCGAGAGACTGGCGAAGGAGCGGTTGAAGGCGCTCAAGGCGGATGATGAAGAGGCGTATATGAAGCTCATCGACACTGCCAAGGACACGCGTATCACGCACCTCCTCAAGCAGACGGATTCGTACCTCGATTCGTTAGCGCAGGCTGTGGTTGCGCAGCAGAACGAAGGACAGAGGGAAGAACATTTCTTTTTCGAGACAGAGGAAGGACCTGCGAACGAGGCTACGTTTGGGGCGCAGATCGCTGCGGACGATGTGGTGGGGGATAAAAGCCGAGTGGATTATTATGCTGTTGCGCATAAGATTAGTGAGAGGGTTTCGAGACAGCCTACTTTACTTATTGGTGGGCAGCTGAAGGAGTATCAGTTGAAGGGACTGCAGTGGATGGTGAGCTTGTATAATAACAGGCTGAATGGGATATTGGCGGATGAGATGGTGAGTCGCTCGTTCCATTGCCTATGACCTTTGGTATTAATCATGCTTTACTTGCAGGGTCTCGGGAAGACCATCCAGACGATCTCGCTCATCGCATTCCTTATTGAGAGCAAGAAGCAGCGTGGACCGTATCTCGTCATCGTACCCTTGTCGACGATGACCAATTGGTCTGGAGAGTTTGCGAAGTGGGCGCCTCAGATCAAGGTTGTCTCATATAAGGGCAATCCGGCGCAACGGAGGATCTTGCAGGGCGAGTTGAGGGTCGGCCATTTCCAGGTGTTATTGACTACGTATGAGTATATCATCAAGGACAGACCGGTGTTAAGTAAGATCAAGTGGGTTCATATGATTATCGGTGTGTCGATTCCTTATCCTGCGTTGCCCGTGATTTCTGATATGTTTCGTAGACGAGGGACATCGTATGAAGAACACGCAGAGCAAACTCGCTCAGACGCTTACTACTTACTACCACTCCCGCTATCGGCTCATCCTCACCGGCACTCCGCTACAGAACAATCTCCCCGAACTCTGGTCCCTTCTTAACTTCGTCCTCCCCAAGATCTTCAACTCTGTCAAATCATTCGACGAATGGTTCAATACGCCTTTTGCCAACTCTGGAACGGGAGACAAGATCGAGCTAAACGAAGAAGAGGCACTGCTGATTATTCGGCGCTTGCATAAGGTGCTGCGACCGTTCTTGTTGCGGAGGTTGAAGAAGGATGTAGAGAAGGAGTTACCGGATAAGGTGGAAAAGGTTATCAAAGTCCGGATGAGTGCGCTGCAGAGTCAGCTGTACAAGCAGATGAAGAAGCATAAAATGATCGCAGATGGGAAGGATTCGAAAGGGTCAGTTGTTCATGATGTTATGATTGGGGGGGGGTTTTTTTTGCTGATCGTTTCACTATCGTTTGCAGCAAAAGCGCTGGTGTCAAGGGCCTGAGCAACGAGTTGATGCAGCTTAGGAAGATATGCCAACATCCGTTCTTGTTCGAGAGCGTCGAGGACAAGATCAATCCTGGTGGTATGATCGATGACAAACTCATTCGGTCTTCTGGGAAGATCGAGCTTTTGGCCCGCATCCTTCCGAAATTCTTTGCTACAGGTCACAGAGTGAGTCGTCCCTGCTCCTCCATACTGTGTAGGTGGCTGATGTCCCGCGCAGGTCCTCATTTTCTTCCAGATGACGAAAGTCATGGATATCATGGAAGATTTCTTGAAGATGATGGGCTGGCAATACTTGCGTCTTGATGGTGGGACAAAGACGGATGAACGTGCTACCCACGTCCAGCACTTTAATGCGAAGGACTCCGAGATCAAGGTTTTCATTCTCTCTACTAGAGCTGGTGGTCTTGGGTTGAATCTGCAAACCGCTGATACGGTGATCATGTATGTCGGTTCCTCAGTTGTTTAACCATGAGCTGACTCGACAATATATTTTCTCTGCAGCTTCGATAGTGATTGGAATCCTCATGCCGATCTTCAAGCTCAGGATCGTGCTCATCGTATCGGTCAGACAAAAGCTGTTCGCATCCTGCGTTTCATTACCGAAAAGAGCGTCGAAGAAGCAATGTATGCTCGTGCCCGCTTTAAGCTTGATATCGACGACAAGGTCATCCAAGCCGGTCGTTTCGATAACAAGTCCACCCAGGAAGAGCAGGAAGAGTTCTTGGTATGGCGTGTGTTTGCTTTTACGCAGAAGTTGCTCACGAATGCTTTGTAGCGGTCGATTCTTGAAGCCGACCAAGAAGAAGAGAACGAAGAAGCCGGAGACATGAACGACGATGAACTTAATGAGATGCTCTCGCGAAACGATGACGAGGGTAATATCTTCCGTGACTTGGATATCGCCAGAGAGCGGACTGCACTGGAAAACTGGCGGGCCGCTGGGAACCGAGGGAAACCTCCGCAACAACTCATGCAGCTTGAAGAACTTCCGGAGTGTTATCAGACAGACGAGCCGTTCGAAGTCGAGGTGATCATAGAAGGCACCGAAGGTCGCGGTCAACGGAAGAGGAACACGGTCGTTTACAATGATGGATTAAGTGATGACCAGTGGGCATTGGTGAGTTTGGAAGCTATGGTGCACAGGCAGGACTTAACATCTGGTCTAGGCTCTTGAGGACGGCGAAGATTTGGATGAATTTGCGGTCCGTTCTCGCGACAAGAAGGATAGACGGGCGACCAACAAGTTCCTCAAGGACGCCGAAGCCTCTGGGCGTGGTACGCCTATATCTGACACCGACTCGCGGGGTCGCAAAAACAAGAAGGGCAAATCCAAGATGAATGTCCCGGATTATGAGCCTTCGCCTGCCAACGGAAAGAGGAAGCGCGGAATGAAATCACTGTCTGTCACTCCTTCCGTCAATGACGATGACGACGACGACCGTGATTCTGTATGTGTTCTGCAATTATTTGCTCAGTCAAAAACTAATGAGGAATTCATAGAAACGACGGAAGACAAAAGCTGCAGAGCTCCCCCCTGCCATCCGAGACAAGATGAAGAAGGCATTCCTTGAATGTCACAAAGCGGTTATGGCCTGTGAGGATGACACCGGTCGCAGACGCTGCGAACTCTTCAAAGACCTTCCGGATAGACGGGTAAGGTTGTTAGTTTTCAGCTGTAAAGAATGTGGCTGAAGTATGACCCTGTGATCAGGACTATCCCGATTACTATCAACTGATCAAACAGCCCATTGCCTTATCGCACATTCGCAAACGTACAAATTCGAACACATACAAGACCGTCACCGCATACAGAGCAGACTGGAGGCTCATGTTCGGCAATGCACGCACCTACAACCAGGAAGGTTCGTGGGTTTATATAGATGCGGAGGAAATGGAAAAGGTGTTCGAGGCAGCATTTCAACGTCATGTCGCGAATGCAGGCTTCCCAGGTTCTTCAGGTGGCGACGTCGCATCTGGTTCCGGTGCTTACGACGCTATGGATGATGATGAACCTCTCCCTCCTCCGCGATCCAAGAGCGCAAACCGGAAGGCGGTGATAAGTGATGATGATTATTCCAGCGATGATGATTGATTTTTGTTCGGTTTATATGCATGGTTGTAGCGATGATTGTATCACCTGTTTGCGTCGTAATATATTTAATTGCTTTTCTACAATCTTTTGATTGGCATGGCATTATACGAATCCAGGAATATACGGCGAAGGAATGCAGCCCTTGACAAAAATTACTATGAAACACAAGTACAGAGCCAGCCATTAGAAACTGGGATGTCATCTCACCCTCCACCCTCCGTGGACACCGGGTCTGCATCATCTAGCCACAACATCAGCAGTAGGTGAGGGACAATAATAAAGATACAATAGGGGACGAGCGAGGATGACAAGATCTACACATGTCCAGATGAAGAGCGTTCCGCGCTCCAGACGTCCGAGTGACTGACCAATGACCATGCAAAACGGATACAGATAAAACTCGATTTCCATTACTGTCGCTGTGTTTGTGCAAGCTTAGCGAGTATATCCACGTAAGTATCGTGGCCAATCACAACCTTTGTTCCGTCACATTTGGCTTTACTACTGAATTCCGAGCACAGGTCATTGATATCAGCGTCCTTGAAGAAATGTCAGTGATGATCGAATTCGTGAATAAATTGTAAGCAAATTACCTTGAAGTTCGGATCTTTAATGACACCGTGCCATGCAGCCAACACATCGAGGTTGTCGTCCTTAGGTTCTGTCGACGGAAGACTAGATGATTCCGAAGCACATGACACCATTTTGCCCATGAGCTCATCACCCGCCTTCTGGGTGTTCATCTGCTGGGTGTTCATCTGCTGGGTGTTCATCTGCTGAGTGTTCATCTGCTCTGTTACAAAAGGCGATCCCCCTAATGCTTTCACACGCTCAGCAGCCTCTGCCTTCGTTCTCGGGCAGATATCAGAATTGTGCTCCTTGTCATCAGCAGCAGGGCTAGTGCCCACACTACTGATTGGACTCTGGCCTTCGCTGGGAATCGAGGTCGAGTTGGATGAGGATGAAGATCCGCTGGTCGCTGTGCCGGGAGACCTATGATGCACAACTGGGCTTAGTGTAGTCGCTGGGCTGCCCGTCATGAGCACATTGAAATCAACCGGGCCTTGGTTACCCAAATAACTGCCGCCAAATAACTCATCTAATCCTGGGTCCTTCGTTGCTGCAGCGTCAGGCCGCGGTGAATTTGTCCAAGTATCGAAGTTGAACGAGCCAACGCTATTTGTATCGCTAGAGTCGGAAGGATCGAAGTCAGCAAATGACATGAACATGGGGTTGGCTGCGATTGTGGTAAATTGAGATTGCTGAGGTTGCCCATTCGAACCAAAACCAAAGTCCATGTTCATTGCACTGTCGGTCGCTGTCGTCTGTGGTGGACTATCGTCTAAGAGGCTGAGTACAGCCGGGTCAAAAGTCGTCAATGACGTCCAATCCATGTTGTCAGGGAACACGGTCGCTTTGGTTGACGACACTGTGGTGGGTGGTGAGAACGGTGATATGGGATTCAGGGCAGGTGTGTTAAATAAATTCATAGACGATTGGCCCGATCCCGAAGCAACGGGTTGGTTATTACCCGTTGTTTTCGGAACTGAAAATGTGAACGCAGCCTGCTTGAGCGACACATTTTCATCTTGCAGTCGTGTCAACAGATCCCTGAGATTGACATTCTCAGAAGTAGCCTGCTCATTTTTAGCTTCAAGAGCGGCAACTTTATCCTCCAACTGTGCAAGGACATGAGAATCTTTACAATGAATGACAAGGATTGACTAACATCTTTAACATGCTTTTCTTTGCGTTCCCTAAATGCTCGCTGAGCAGCACGATTTTGTTCCTTGCGTTTCATGAGACGAGATTCATCCTATTCCAGGCGTAATCAGATGCCGATATTGACGAGAGGACATAAAACATACCGGATTGCCTCCGGTTGACTTGCGCTTCGATGATGTCGAAGATCTTCTGTCAGACCCAGCTGCATCAAAGCAGGATTAGACTCCAAAGGTAGCCTGCGAAATAGCAATGCACAAACCTGTGTGTTGGTTCTTTTGACTGGGACCCTCGTCATCCATAGAATCGTCGCTGGCCTTGCGCTTGAGCATCGCATCTTCGCCGTCAGTATCGGCGCGAGGACGCATAGACGTGCCCCTGGAATCCGTATCATTCATGCCTGGGGGACTAGGGCTACTATCGTCTGAGGGAGGCGAGAAGCTGGGCAATGCGAAAGGTTGAATGCTCTGAGGATTAATCCCGCCATCAAAGCCTCCTGGCATAAAGCCGTCATTGCTATTCGGAAATTGCTTTTGGAGGAGCGCGAGAAAGTCATCATCGGGGAGTTGGGAGAAAGATGAAGCTTGGGAGAGATCCCAAAGAGGTGCGACACCAGGATACGATTCCATTGAGCTGACAGAGTAACAAAGGGGAACTTATACAATGATATGGGTGTCCACCTGCTCGGCGTCGAACTGCGCAGAGGGCGAGAAAGCCAACTAGAACCAAACCGATGAACTGAAAGCAAGACAAGCAAATACCGGGCGAGCACGGTCAAGGCGGGAACAGAAAAGTGGTGAGGAGGAGGACGGTCGCAATCACGATTACTAAGACATCCCTATTATTTCATTTATTTATTTATTTACTTTCTGGACTGACGTGTGTATCTGCCGACCGGCCCCCGGAGTCAGATGACTGACAACGTTCTGCTTACCTTCATTCTCCTTGTTTCTCCATCCTTCTTCTCCACATACAAACGGTGCTCGAACCTATTAGCACACACGCACTCTGTTTTGGGGGCAAATATTTAGCTCAAATGCAACGAATGTGGTCGATCCTTGGACTCCGAGGATTCTATCTACGTAATTACGCAATACGGGCAAGCTGGTGGATAAAACTCCGAGAGGTGCGGAAGTCCAGATAGCATATCCTCCAGTGATATATAGCTCGGTGATCGGCCGAGGCAATTGGAATTCGCGTGTGTTCCGCATCTCAAATGGACATGTCAAGAGGATTCAATGACGGTCTCGAATGACGTACAGGAATAAACTGATCAAAAAATATGCCACATGTGTGCCTTAAAAGCTGTTCAGACTCTGTTTGATCAAGTGGATGCCAATTGACCCACACTGTCAAGCCGAAAATGTTATGCATAGATTGACCCACTCCACATTTTGGTCTAGCGTTTCCGGTGTCTCACATACTCCCGTTCAGAGCGCGCGGTATAACTAAACGCATGCATCCAGTAGTTTGAAGGCAGGACAAGATGCGCAATTGATGCGCAACTGAATACTAGTGATCCGCCGGAGAAAATTTAAGTGGCCGCAGACTGACTCGGTGGGTAAACTATGAGCACGCAGTCGAAGGACACGAAGCTAACGATCCAGAATCGATCGGGCCCGACTTATCAGATAAAGTTGAAGCGCTGGCTCGAGCAAAGTGACTCGAGCGCTGAAGTCGGCCGACGGCTCAGGTATGAAGCTGAGCAGGCGCTAGAATCTAGGCTTTCACGTCCGATGGTAAGGTCCTTCCAGCTTTGTAGAGCTTATCAGATTTGGACGTAGAGTAAAATCAGACTCAACTACCCATTGTGGTATTATAAGACATGGATGCAAGAGGTGAATGGATATAATAAAATGCGTGCGTCTCGGACAAATGCAAAGGAAAAGAATCGAAAGGAATTACTGTTCGGAAAGTGAGTTGGTTAAATTCAAGGTTCGAAGAGAGATGAACTTACATAATACTCAATCTCAAGCTGCAATGATCGAGCCGGGCAACTTAGTGAGAAAGAAATGGTGCTACGAGGTTAAATAGCACTCACAAATAAGAAGGCGGTCTTTCGAGGCCAACGAATGTTCAATCCGACAGGGTTGTAAAGCTCAATGTTTAAATCTTGGACTAAATGTTCCAAGCGGCTCATCTCCTGCACTCGATGGTGAAAAACTGTCACAACCCACTTGGACACAGGGACGGACCTTGTCATAGTGTGATGCAACAATCAACCTGGATATCTGAAGTGTGAAAACGGCTAGAAGGTTGTTAAAAAACGAATGTCGAATGCTATGTGCTGAAATAAGTAGCTCATTGATTGCATTGATTGTCTCGAGGAATTGCGTCGGTGTTATCTACAGCAGATAGATGATAAGCATGTAATCATGTAGTTTGAACGAGACAGTATGCACTCGGCCTTCAAGTTCTAGTGGATATGTTGACGCGAATTGGACAAGTTCACCGCCGGTATAGTCCCTTTCGACACGGAAAACTTCACGTGGATGATGGATACCGATATGACCCACAGGGTTTGTACCGTAGGCAGTATCAGTGGGTGGTGAACCGAAATAATACGAGGAGTGTGGGATACGAGACCGGGAGCGGCTACAAAGAATATTGTATCCAAAGGCACACATCAAAAGCTGGGTCTGGACATACCTATTTTTTTGCAGCGTTCCAAAGTTCTTAGTCCCTATCGTGGAGTAGTAATCGGTGGCATCTCCGTGGTTACTCTGTGGAGGGTTAACAAGGTCCCAAGGCTGAGGCGACGGAGTTTTCGTGACTATTCGAAGACTTGGATTCGACGCCTGGTTCTGGGGAATCGGGGTAAGGACATGCTTCTCGTTCGACTCATGCGCTACGCTGTCGTCAACGAATGTCGTGTCCTGAGTCTGGTTCATGTCCTTCGACTCAGTTCTGGTATGGTCGAGAGGATGCCACTCTGTAAGATCCTCCTCAGTATGCTCTCCCTGTTCTTCCACCGCACTTGATAATGTATCGTTTGGCGCTTCGTGTGAGGGCTCGTATGACACTGATCGAGTCAGCGGTGGACTTGGAGGGAATTCTGCCAACGTAGGTTTTGTCTCTGGTGCTTCTTCAGCCCTTCCTATTAAATCGCCTTCTTCTACTACTTCGGCACTAACATCGCCTGATTCTAACCCAGAATCATGACCAGAGGATTTCGGGCGTGAAGTGTCGCCCGAAAGGAAAGGGTCTGTTGAACCAGACTTGGTGTTTTGAAGCTCTTCAGACTCAGCCGTATTGCGACTGGATGAAGTTACACCTTCAGCGTTGGGTGTGTCTGTCAATGTCATGACAAGATCATGGAGAGAATGATGACAGCAAAGGGGTAGGGAAGGACGAGTATAGCGTTTTATTTAATTGACGTTTTTAATGGTGACGACCATATACTAAAGTGAACTTGTCCAGGTTTGCACGTCTCCCCACGTGTCCTTGAATTGTGAATCTGTACTGTGATTGGATGCATTACATATAATACATTGCTTCATAACGCGTGAACAATGAGTTTGGACATGATATTGATCATACTTTGTAAAAACTGTGAAAATACATCGACGTGGTTATAAAAAAAAATCTATGATGCTCGACACCTCTAACGTCCTTGCAGCAATCGTAGTCGGCGGTATGTATATTACAACCTGTAAGTTATGCAAAGATGTGAGAAGTAGCATGGGCAGGCATGTAAAACCATAAATAAATTGAAAACGAGGAGTATCATGTATGTAGAGGATTTTGCTTGATAGTCCTATGTTGAGGCTTCCATCTTTTCCTGGCTGTGACGACTCGACGTGGGCGAGGGTGTGGTTCGCTTGGGAGGCGTACCAGAAGCCTCAGGCTTCGATCGTGCTGTAGGCGACACAGATCGAGGACCAGAATCAACTTGCATCTGGTCGTCCGAGCCACCAGCTGTAGGTGGAGAGTTCCGAGCAGCTGAAGGGAGCGTGACGATAGGAGGAAGACTGATAGGGCCCGTATTATTGCTATGTGAAGACAATCCCGCACCAATAGGTCGAGGATGAGGCGGAAGGACGACAGGTAGTAACGGACTTGGAGGGTACGGCTGAGAGCTGTTCTTTGATTGAAGGACTTCCGGCGAGTGAGAAGCTGGTTGGGTGCGGAAGGGAATAGGTGAAGGTCGCGTCGAAGGCACAGGAGTATGTCTTCCTGTCGGAGATGATTTGCGCATGGTAGTATTAATCCTCGACCGCTTATTTTCTATTTCCTCAGGCCCAGGACTGAGCGGCCTTTTGAGCGAATGCGTCCTCGAAGGCGATGAATGGCGACTGCGAGATGTTGAAGACGAAACCGAGTTCCGATGCGACACAGAGGGGCGTGGAGAAGTTGGCGAATGTGTCGCCGTGCCATGAGCGCTCGCGGTAGGCGCAGACACGTCAGGTGCGCGATAGGATGCGAGGCCCATTAGTGTTTCAGCGACGCCAGGCTCATCATAGTCATCATCAACGACCCTCGATGGAGGATGAAGTATTGATCCCGGAGGTGATGGTCGGTTCGATGAGCCAGAACCATTCGAGATCGATGGCTCTGGGGTACCTTTGGTGTGTAAACTTGCACCTTTGAATGAAGGATGCATACTAGCGGGCCCTCTTTCACCTGCAAATGCTCTCGGGGCCTCCCCGCCAATTTGCTCATCCCTTACCGCCTTCTTTGTTGCTGTGCGCCTTTTCCGTTCTCTTTTAGGAGCTTCTGGCCCAGAAGCGACAACCTCGGGCTCTCTTTCCTTGGCAGGGCGTCTTCGTCGTTCCTTCGGTTCAGGTGCAGGCGTAGGACGCGGGCTCTCTATTTCTTGTACATTACTGCCTACTGGCCGAGGCGGTGGGGCACTGTGATTAGCACTCCGTATGCCTTCAGGTGAGAAACCCCTGTCAACCCTCTCATCCCTTCCATCGTATCGCGGGTCGTAACGCCTCGGGGCATGCTCGTGATGAGGTGAATGCCCATGAGTCGACGGCCCCGTAGGTGGCTTCGCCTCCCAATATTGACGTGAAGAATGCGCCGAATGAGGTGAAGGTCCAGGGCTGTACCCCCGATGGGCAGGTGGAGGAGAACGTGACGGGTGGTACTGTTGTGCCAGCGGTGGCGGTCCATGATAATCGCCACTGTGTCTTCCACGACGCTCTCTCTCCCATTCACGATGATGCTCATTTGGTGGACCTCTGCGATCCCATGCCATTTCAGAATCATTCGGGCGACTTGCTTCATGCGCATAAGCACGGGGAGATCGCTGAGAAGGAACAGCACTTGGTTGTGCAGGTCCGACGGGCTGCGCATACCGTGGAGGTGGGAAGGGAGATCGGGAGCGGGGAGATGCGGAAGGAGATGGTATATGAAGTGGACGGGGCAAATATTCCTGATGATGTCCGCGAAGATCGTCAGGTATCTGCTGGTGTGGCACAGGTTGGTGCAGGAGCAGACTGTGATGAGCTGAAGGCCCACGGCTTGGACCATCGCGGCCTGGCCCTGGATAACGATCTACTTCCATCATCGGTGCCAAAGGTGTTTGAGGCGGCATATGGCGACTCTCGTCAAGAATGACCGGAGGGGGAGGACCACCTCTGAACGGACCTGGTGTGTTACGACCGCCACCCAGTGTAGGTGGAGGAGGTAAAGGCAGGCTGCCGTCACTGGGAGCTCCACGAGAGTCTGTCCGGAACAACGGGCGATTGGCTGTTGACTGCAGCATCAAGGGGGGACCAGTTAGTCCAGGAGGTGGTACAACGGCGCTGGCGTAAGCAGTAGGATGAACGTCTTGTGGGCCGGGCGCCGCCGGGAGCTGGCCACCTGTCGCTTGCGCCGTCTTCAGTAGCTGCAAACGCTGCGAGATGACTGGATTGCCAGGGTCCAATTCACTCGCCCGAGCATACGCATCGATAGCATCTGAGATCTGATTGTTGCAGCTCTCGTACAAACTACCGAGGTCGAACCAGACCTCAGAGATGTAAGGGTTGATGCGAATGGCACGGGAATAAGCGTCGAGGGCGTCGCGGAATTGATTGATCTGGAAATATAAGACGCCGATAGAACACCAAAAGGTGGGGTTGCGACCGTCCCGATATACAGCTTGTTGGTAAGCTTCGTATGCCTTGTTGTACTTCTGGCCAGCCATGTAAGCACGGCCTAAGAGATACCAACTCTGTGCGTCCTGAGAGTCGGCCTCAAGGCTCTTAGTCAAATATTGAATGGCAAGATCTTGGTTCTGGAACGATGACCCGTCTTGGTGGTATAACCAACCTAGTTGTTGGAGGACCTTTGCATGTGAAGGATTATCCGCGACCACTCGTTCGTACGCGTTTTTGGCCTTTTCATGCTGCTTGCTCAAGGTCAATTCACATTACAAAAGACTCACGATCGTGATCACTTACATCCTTTTGCTGCTCATAAACGTGGCCAATTTGGAACCAGATATCGGCATGTGCAAGTGGACTCGGAGGGTTCCGCAAAATGCGGTCAAAGCACACGAGACTGTCGTCGTATTTGCCCTGCTGCTTGTAAATGATGCCGAGACGGAATAGGATTTCGTTTTCCTTGTCAAAGTCTAGATCTTCATAATTAGATATAGATTGTAATCATAACTGCGTATGATGACCAGCGCCAACCTTTGTCCATGCGTAGAACGGACGCGAACGCCTCCTCGGCGTGGTCAAGAGACCCATACCGATCATAGAGGATGCCGATACCGTACCACAGCTTGGGATCTTCCTAAAGCCAATCTAGTAAGTTTCGAGAAAAAGTACAGTAGCTGTATGATCGGCGCACCTTTGGATTAGGAAGGAGATAGAGAGCTTGCTGATAAGCTGAATAGGCCTTTTGCAGATCGTCCTGCATCAAGTAGCAGTGTCCTGGAAAATGGATGAGAGTCGTGGGCAGATGAAGATTGACGACAAACATACCAAGAGCACTCCATACTTCCCCATTCTCCTCCTCAATAGCAAGGACGCGCTGGAAGTACTCGACGGCCTAAAATAGAAGTGGATCGCATCATGAGCACATGGGGAATCTCAGATCTGGAACAAGGCCCGATCTAAGATCGCGGAAAATAACACGTTGGGTTCTCGGCAACCGGAGACATCGGAAGCTCTCAAGAACTTTCCGAAACCATTGCCATCAATATGCGGCGGCAGCAGTTGGAAAACGAAGGCTGAACTACTTAATTTGCTGTGAAGGGAAGACCCACCTTCGGATAATTTTCTTTAATGCGAGCAATGCCTGCAACCTGTGTGAGTCCAGACATCGACATTGGGTTGTGCCGCAGGGCATTTTCGTATGCAGATAGAGCGTGTTCGAGATCGTTCATCTGCTCCGCAACGCGACCTGTACCGCTGACAATTAGGCACAACGCCAACAGTTGCGGTGCGCACCCATACCTATCAGAAGCCAAGTTTGTTCGTTGGCAACTGCCAGCTTGTGAATCATGTTTGATGGAGAGGCCGCTACTCCATTAGGGACAGTGTTGGACACAGCGGCAGGGGACACAACTGCGTGGCCTGAACCATTGGACATCCCTCCCGGAGTGGTCGGGACAACTGCGGAGCCGTTGAGATGGGGATGGGCGGGATGATTGGGCAATGAGTGGGGAGGGTGGGTGTGGATGGTGGGAGAGTCGTGCATACGAACATCCCTGTCGGACTGGCGAGGAAGATGTCGCATAATGGGGGAGGACACGGTGGAACGAAGGCAAGTGGAGGGGAAAAGATTATCAACTAACGGATCGTGACGAGCTAAATACAAAGTTGTGAGGGAGATCAGGGACCAAACCCCGCAAGCCGAAATCGCACGATCAAATGCAATCGTAAGAGATGGGATCTCACGTTGCAAAGGAAGTTTGCGCAGCGAGTTATGTCATCATCACTGCACTACTTCCCCAATGCCGCGTGCTACCCGTCCATCTATGGTACTGTGGCCGCAAAGCGTCGGCTACTTTGCAAGGCCATCAAGATCCAGTGGCGCCTCATTAAGCCACGTCGTTTAAGTTTACTACACCTTCCTATTCTGGTCCAAAGCGGTTCCATTCCACATCCCCATCTTGACTACAATTTCCAGTATCAGAGCACTAAGCACAAGCGAGCATGCCCAGCCCTTCGAGTCTCCTGCCTTTCTCCGCGAACTGCCGCATATAATTGTGCTACTTTAGTCGGCTGCTTAAGGCTGAGACATCTTCCGACCTATCGAGATCTCGGAGAAGATAAAACAGACTACTTAGCTTACCGGCCCCCTGGTACCTGATGCCGCCCAATCGGCCATGGATCTGGACCAAGATAATCGTATCTAAGATCGCGTAAGAGACTTGTATCCAGGGTCGGACCAGCGCTAGTTTGTCCAGGCACATTCCCGGACCCGGCCAAACGGCGTTAATTCAGTCCATTAAGATTAGGGATTCACACTCACTTGCA